>PVJN01007458.1:0-68926 GCA_004026805.1 Lasiurus borealis | reverse complement strand
ATATATTATTAGAAATTTTTCTTGTTTTTAGAAGTAAGCCTGTAATGCTATGAAATTTCCTTTCAGGAATGCTTTAACTATGTCCCATAAATTTTGGGTTATTGTATATAAATTTTTATTTACAAAAAGTTTTTTTTAATCCTTCCTTACTTTCTTTGATAACCCATTCATTGTCTAATAACATGCTCTTTAGCATCCATGTATTTGAATCTATTTGAGATTTTTTTATTGTGTTACATGAACACATATCTCCCCATTCACCCCTGTCCCTCCCAGGCATACCCCAATCCCCCAGTGTCTATGTACATTGGTTATGCTTATATGCATGAATAAAAGTCGTTTGATTAATCACTTATATATCCCACCTCTCCTTAATCTTCCTGCTATAATTTGGCAGTCTGCTTGATGCTTTACTGCCTCTGTATCTATCCTTTTCATCATTTTCCATGTTCTTTATTATCCACAAATGAGTGAGATCATGTGGTGCTTCTCCTTCATTGACTGGATTATTTCACTAAGCATAAGGCTCTCCAGGTCCATCCAGGTTGCTGAAAATGGTAAGAATTCCATTCTTTTTAATGGCAGCATAGAATTCCATTGTGTAGATGTACCACAGTTTTCTGATCCACTCATCTGCTGATAGGCACGTAGGCTGTTTCCAAATTGTAGCTATTGTAAATTGTGCTGCTGTGAACACAGGAGTGCATAAATCCTTTCTGATTGGTGTTTGTGATTTCTTAGGATAAATTCCTAAGAGTGGGATTATAGTGTCAAATGGGAGATCCATTTTTTAGTTTTTTTGAGGAAACTCCATACTGTTCTCCACAGTGGCTGCACCACTCTGCGTTCCCACCAACAGTTCACAAGGGTTACTTTTTCTCCACATCCTAGCCAATTGTCATTTGTTGATTTGTTGATGATTGCCATTCTGACGGGAGTAAGATGATATCACATTGTCATTTTGATTTGCATCTCTGGGATAATTAGTGACTTTGAACATGTTTTCATGTGTCTCTTGGCCTTCCTTCTGTCTTCTTTCAAAAAGGTTCTATTTAGGTCCGTTACCCATTTTTTTATTGGGTCGTTTATCTTCCTTTTATTCAGTTCTATAAGTTGGCTGTAGATGTTGGAGATTAAGCCTTTATTAGTGGTAATATTTGCAAATACCTTCTCCCATACAGTGGTCTTTCTTGTTGTTTTGTTGATGTTTTCTTTTGCTGTGCAAAAGCTTTTTATTTTGATGTAATCCCATTTGTTTATTTTTTGTTTAGCTTCCATTGCCTTTCGAGCAGTGTCAGTGAATAAGTTTTTTCGGCATATGTCTGAGATTGTACTGCCTGTGGATTCCTCTAGTATTTTTATGGTTTCCCTTCTAATGTTTAACTCCTGTCTCCATTTTGAGTTTATTTTTGTATTTAGTGTAAGTTGGTAGTCCAGTTTCATTTTTTTGCATGATTCTGTCCAATTTTCCCAACACCATTATTGAAGAGAATGTCTTGACTCCATTGAGTGTTCATGCCTCCTTTGTCAAATATTAGTTGAGCAAATATCTGGGTTCTTTATTCTATTCCATTGGTCTATATGTCTGTTCTTGTGCCAGTACCAGGCTGTTTTGAGAACAGTTGCTTTGAAATATAGCTTGAAATTTGGTATTGAGATCCCATCTACTTTCTTCTTCTTTCTCAGAATTGCTGTAGCTATTCGTGGTCTTTTTTTGTTCCAGATGAGTCTATGAAGAATTCTTTCTAGGTCTGTGAAATATGTTGTTGGTATTTTACTGGGTAGTGCATTGAATCTATAGATGGCTTTGGGTAGAATGGACATTTTAATGATGTTGATTCTCCCAATCCATGAGCATGGTATGGTCTTCCATCTGTTAACATCTTCCTCTATCTCTTTTTTCAGTGTCCTGTAGTTTTCTACATATAGGCCTTTTTACCTCCTTAGTTAGGTTTATTCCTAGGAATCTTAATTTTTTTGGTACGATGGTAAATGGGATTGCTTTTTTAGTTTCTCTTTATGTAATTTCACTATTAGTGTATAGAAATGCCACAGGTTTCTTGGCATTAAATTTGTATCCAGCTATATTGCTGAAATCACTTATTAAGTCAATTGGTTTTGGAATGGAGTCCTTTGGGTTTTTTATGTACAATATCATGTAATCTGCAAATAAGGACAGCTTTACTTCTTCTTTTCCAATTTGGATGCCTTTTATTACTTCTTGTCTAATGTTAGTTTTATGCCACTGTGGTCTGAGAAGATGCTTGATATGATTTCTATCTTCTTGAATGTGAAGAGACTTTTCTTATGACCCAACATATGATCTATCTTTGAAAATGACCCATGTGCACTGGAGAAGAATGTATATTCTGTGGCTTTGGGGTGAAATGTTCTGAAGATGTCAATTAATTCCATCTGGTCTAATGAGTCATTTAGGATTGATGTTTCTTTTCTGATTTTTTGTTTAGAGGATTTGTCCAATGGTGACAGTCTCCTATATGATTGTATTGCTGTCAATCTCTCCCTTAATATCCTCCAAGGGTTTTTTTTTTTTATCATGTATTTAGGTGCTCCTATATTGGGTGCATATATGTTTATCAGAGTTATTTCTTCCTGTTGGATTGTTCCCTTTAGTATTGTGAAGTGGCCTTCTTTATCTCTTGTTATGTCCTTCACTTTGAGATCTAATTTGCTCTATATAAGTATTGCAACCCCAGCTTTTTTTTTTCATTTCCATTTGCCTGAAATACCATCTTCCATCCCTTCACCCTCAATCTGTGTGCAACTCTTTTCCTTAGGTGGGTTTCTTGCAGACAGCAGATATATAGATCATGTTTTCTTATCTAATTGGTTACCTTATGTCTTTTGATTGGAGAATTTAATCTGTTTACATTTAAAGTTATTATTGATAAGTACTTATCTGTTGCCATTTTTAGTCCTTACCCCCATGTTCCTTCTTTGCTTCCTCTTTCTTTTTATTACAGCAGACACTTTAACATTTCTTGCATTGCTGGTCTGGTGGTAATATATTCCCTTAGTCCTTTTTTGTCTGTGAAGCTTTTGATTTCACCTTCAATTTTGATTGAGAATCTTGCAGGGTACAGTATTCTTGGATTCAGACCCTTCCTTTGCATGACTTTGTATATTTCATTCCATTCCCTTCTGGCCTGATGAGTTTATGTTGAGAAATCAGTAGCTAGTCTTATGGGGATTCCTTTGTAGGTAACTTTCTGTTTCTCTCTGGCTGCTTTTAAGATTCTTACTTTGTCTTTGGTGTTTGCCAATTTAATTATAATGTGCCTTGGTGTCGGTTTTGTGGGGTTCATTTTGCTTGGGACTCTGTGAGGTTCTTGGATTTGTGTTTTTTTTTTTCTTTCCTAAATTGGGGAAATTTTCTGTCATTATTTCTTCAAACAGGTTCTCTATTCCTTGTTCAGTTTCCACTCTTTCTGGAACCCCAATTTTGAGGATGTTGTTTTGTTTCATGTTATCCCATAGATCCTTAGGCTCTCCTCTTGCTTTTTAACTTTTTTTTTTTCTAGAATCTGCTGTACTTGGGTATTTTTTCCTACTGTGTCTTCTAGCTCAATGATGCAGTCCTCTGCTTCTTCTAGTCTACTTTTGATGCCTTCTATAGAGTCCTTTATAGCAGTGATGTTATTTTTCATTTCTTCTTGATTATTCTGCATTTCTTTTAGGTTCTTCCGCATTTCTTCCTGCTTTTTATGCATTTCTTCTTGCTGCTTCTGCATTTCTTCTTGTTTCTTTGTCATTTACTCTTGGCTCTTATTCACGTTGTTGATTTTGTCTTCCATTCTTTTCATCCATGTTATGATCATTTCTCTGAACTCTTTCTCTTTCAGGCTTATTTCTTCTATTTTGTTTACTTCCTTTTCTGGTGCTACCTGCCTATCTGTTGCATGCAGGCTGTTTCTTCTTCTGCCCATGGTTTTTCTTCTCCGGGTGTCTGGTTATGTAGTTCTCTCTCCTTAGCCCAGGCAAAATCTGACCTTTCTGTGTGCCGTGTGGATCTCTGAATCTGCCGTGTGTCTGTGCCGATTGGAGAGCGATGTTCTGGGTCTCCCACTGTTCGGTGCGTGTTTCAGCCAGCCACAGCTTTCAGACTGCCGCAGATATCCAGCTCCCTCTGCACTATCTATTTCATTTTTCTAGAAGCTTCTGTACTTGGGTATTTTTTCCTACCTTGTCTTCTACCTCACTGATGGAGGCTTCTGCTTCTTCTAGTCTACTTTTGATGCTTTCTATTGAGTTCTTTACAACAGTGATGTCATTTTTCATTTTTTCTTTTTTTTTCTTCATTTCCTCTTGGTTCTTATTCATATTGTCGGATTTGTTTTCCATTCTTTTCTTCCACCTTATGACCATTTTTCTGAAATCTTTATCTGGTAGGTTATCTGCCTCCATATCATTTACTTTCTTTTCTTGTGATGCCTGCTTTTCTTTGGTATGTGGGCTGTTTTTTTGGATCCCCATGGTCTCTGTTCTCTGGGTGACTGGTTATGTAGTTCTCTCTGTCCTGATTTGAAGGCACATAATATAACAAAACCAGGTGCAACTCACAAGGCACAGTACAGAAATGTATTCACGGTATTAATAACCACAAATATAACTAACCACCAGAGATAGGCAAATTATGGCATAGGAGAGAAAGAAGAAGAGTGATAAGACAAAAAAAAAAAAGAAAGAAAGAAAAAAAAAGAAATATGTGCCAAAATGAAATTTGGATGAAAAAACCGTAAAAGAGAAAAGAAAGAGAATTAGAAAGAGAAGTGAACAAAGTATATATATATATATATATATATATATATATATATACACACACACACACACACACACACACACATACACACACACACACAGTGGTACCTCAAGAAATGAGTTTAATTTGTTCCGTAACCTTAAGGCTTGGGAAACTATGAGATGCTTGAGTCATGGTAAACTGGTGGGTCGTGTGCAGCTAGCCTATTGGCACGTTTACTCCTATCTCAAATGTTGCTCATATTTCAAAGCAAAAATTGCTCGCTCGACGGCTCATACCTCAAAAATCTCGTATGTTAGGCCACTAGTATCTCGCGGTACCACTGTGTGTGTGTGTGTGTGTGTGTGTGTGTGTGTGTGTGTATGTCCAAAAGAACAGCCACTAATCCCAACAAATTCCAGCAACAAATACCTGGAGATTAATACAAACTACAAAGAACAACTTATATCAATGAGGCAAGGGAAAACAGAAGCACTAATCCAACAAAAACAAAGCAAACAAAACAAAGAAACAAAAAAAGCAAAATAATCTCACAAAAAAGCATAAAATATAGATATAATCAATATTCAAGCAAACAACAACAAATGGACAGGGAGAAAAACAGTTTTTTGGATAGTGAAGACAGGGAGAAAAACAGTTTTTTGAATAGTGAAGACAGAGAAGAGAGACATGTCTATGGACTTGGACCAGGGGATTGGAAGTAGATATATAAATTGGAAGAAATTTTAACAGGAGGTAAAAAGAAAGAATAGGGAAAATCTAAAGGAGGAAAAGGGTAAGTGAAACTGCACAGCAAAAGGGTAAAAGTTTGGAAGAGTGTGATGGCATAAAGTTCGAGTTGAGATAGAGTAAAATGATGCTAAAGAAAAGATGAAAATAGAATGTAGAAAAATAATCCAAAAATAAAATAAACAGAAAATAAAATGACATTTTTTAACAAAAAGGTAAAATAGTAGTAATAACACTGAAAATAAAAAATGTAATAATTAAAAAGGTAATACCAATTGAAGAAAAAAATTAGTTTCTTAAGTAAAATTAAAACAAAAATAGAATGTGCAGTATTGAAGGTCATTCACTTCTTATATTGTTCTGTTTGGCAAGCCTGTTTCCTAGTCAGGACAGTTTTACTCTTTTCTATGTTCCACTGCTCCTCAGTATTGTAATCCAGTCCTGATTTTTAAGGAGACAGTGTGTCTTAATTTCTTTATTCTTTTTTTTTTTTTCTGATTACACAAGAGTCAATTTGTGATTCAGCCCCTGGGTGCGGTGTTTCTGGATTGACCTCCAAGACAATAGGTTCTCTCTAGCTTATTCTTAGATCCTGCTTTCCCTGTGGCACTCAATACCAGTTTGTGGGAGTGGGCTTCCCCATTGCTGGTTCTCTGACGGTCACTCCCTATCCTGATCCATAGGCTCTAGGAAAAACAACTTTTCCCTGCAGTCTCCCATAGTTTCCCAATTGGGTGATCCTACTTATTGGGCTTAGCAATCAGAAGCAATAACCTGAAGAGGAAAGAGTGCAAGTGCACGAACTCCAGTGGTGCATTACAAGTCTCCCCAGTCACCTTTTCCCCCATGCAGCCAGTACACTTTTAAAACTACCAATCTGTCCTTCTGCATTAGATCAAAATGGGTTGCTTTTTAGTGATCTCCTCTGTTAGCAGCTCTGAGGACCCCATTCCACATTCATGGATCACAGAAGCCCCAACAGCCACAGATTTCCCTAGGTGCAGACTTCCCCTGATCCTCAAGCTCCCACAGTGCACGTATTTTTTTTTATCCTGCAGGACCAGAAACCTCACTTTATCCCAGGTAAAATCTGACCTTTCTGTGGTGGAGTGTAGAACTCCTCTGAATCCTTGTCTTTTTGCCAATTGGGGCCGGTTCTCTGGGTTTTGCAACAGTTTGGTAGTTGGCATAGTTGTAGATTTTCAGGCTCCCAATAACATCCATTTTTCTTTTCAAGATGGTACAGTCTTTGTGTCAGAGCTGGTGGCACCGGGAGGGAACCCAGCAGCAGTAGGGGCTGCTTGGTAAGGAGAACCCCATTGAGCAGTCCTCCACCTTCTCTTGGAGTACAGCTGTCCCTTAAATCACCAACAAACACTCCCCGTGTGACCCTCAGCCATCTCTCTGTCTTCTCCGGGACAAGGTTTGGGACCGGTCAGTCTACTCTGCCACTATTCCTTCCCCCCACCCCCCATTGCTTGTCTTCTAATTTGCTAATTTGGTCCTCTGCTTCCCCTAGTCTACTGTTGAAACTTTCCATGGTGCTTTTTATTGCAGCTATATCACTCCTCATTTCTTCTTTTTTTTTTAAAATATATTTTATTGATTTTTCACAGAGAGGAAGGGAGAGGGATAGAAAGTCAGAAACATCGATGAGAGAGAGACATCCATCAGCCGCCTCCTGCACACCCCACACTGGAGATGTGCCCGCAAGCAAGGTACATGCCCCTGACCGGAATCGAATCCGGGACCTTGCAGTCCACAGTCCGACGCTCTATCCACTGAGCCAAACCGGTCTTGGCATCCTCATTTCTTCTTGATGCTTACATAAGTTGTTGATTTTTTTTCATCCATCCAGTTTATGAAGTGTATGACACTTATTTTGAATTCTTTTTCTTACATATTGCATGCCTCTGTTTCACTTAGCTGCTTTTCTGGCTATTCCTATTTTTTTTCCTTTGGGGTTTTCTTTGTCTACCCATTTTTAGTCTCATCATCAGATCTAGATGTTGAGTTGTGCAGGGACTGCTCCTGGGGTGGAAGTGGCTTCTTGGGCTGTGGTTGCTCCTCATTCAGCTATGACAGTGGCTGCTCCTCAGTTTTCAGTGGCTTCTCTTGTTGGTGCTGTTTGAAGCAGTGGTGGCTCCTCTGACTGGTGGGGGAGGCTACTTAGACAGTTGCTGCTCCTCAGACAGGTGTGAGCTGATCATGAGGCTGCTGCTCCCCAGATGGGGAAGGCTGCTCATGTCACTGCTCCTTGGATTGGGGCAGGCTGCATGTCTGCTGCTCCTCAGATGGGGCAAGCTGCTCGTGAGGCTGCTGCTCCTTGGACAGGGGCAGATTGTTCACAGGGCTGTTCGTCTTTGTACAGGGGCGGACTTCTTACATTACTGCTTCTCCTCAAATGGGTGCAGGGTGCGGAATGTGTGCAGATGCTGCTCTCAGACGTGGGGGGAGGGTGCTGTGCAGAGTTGCTCCTCCTCAGGCATGGGCAGGCTTCTCTTATGGCTGCTGCTTTTCCTATGGTAGCAGGCTGCTCACATAGCTTTTGCTTCTTAGTCAGGGTCAGGCTTGTGAGTAAGCTGCTCTTCAGCCTGGGGTGGGATGCTTGCAGAGCTGCTGCCCCTTGTAAAGGAGTGGGCTGCTCATGTGTCTGCTGCTTATGTCATTGCAGTGCCTTGTGATAAATTGTTGTGCCAGTCAGAGGAACATGTGCTTCAGATCTCATAGGAACCTGTTCCCATGGTGGCTGGAGACTCATTGACTGTGGAACCACAGCCAAGGTAGTAGGTCCCTGGCAGGGTTGTCTGTAGAGCCCCAGATGTTATCTGACTCCACCTTGGGTGGAAGTGTGGCTGGGCTCCCAGTTACAGCACCTCTCCCCTTCAAAAAGTCAAGGCCTCTGAGGTAGAGCCAGCCTCCTGCTATTGTTTGCAATAGTAGTAGAAGGTGCCTAGTAAGTTGAGCCCAATTAGCTTGCCCCTGAATTTCCTTCAGGATCTAACTGTGCCTCACTCACACCCACACCCACACACACTCCCCACATGACCATACACTCCTCTTTTTCTCCCTTACTCACTTTCTTACTGACACCTTCTTCCTGCCTCTATAGTTGGGTATGGGCTGTCATTGACCTATTTGTGGATAAAGTTTCCTCTCCAGGTGTCTAGTTATGTGGCTCATTCTCTAGCACATTGGCCAGGCAGGATAAAATTCACCCCAACAGGACATGATACAAAGGGAAAAAAAAACACAAATGTACTCACTGATAACCCCTATATAAGTGATCACCTGAGAAAAGAGAATTAGGGGAGAAAAGAGAGCACAAATGATATCAAAGAGAGAAAAAAGATAACAGAGAAAAGATAAAGGAAGAAAAAGGAGAATACACACACACACACACACACACACACACACACACACACACACGAGTGGCCAGGTTATTATGATCTCTGAACACATAATAATCTGGCCACTCATCATATATATATGGCCCAGTGCATGCATTCATGCATGGGTGGGTCCAGCCAGCCTAGCTGGAGCGGAGGCATGGGCAGTAGGCAGGTTTGCCTGCTGGTTGAACTCCTTTTCGAGGGGACAATTTGCATATTAGCCTTTTATTAAATAGTATATATACTGCGTGGCCAGATTATTATGAATTCAGGAATCATAATAATCTGGCCACTCAGTGTATAGATGGAGAAAACATCACAGAACAAACAGATAAACCAAAAAAAAGGCAAACACCAAACACCCAACAAAGAGGGAAGGGGAAGAATCTGTAGAGGCTGAGCTACAGAAAATAAGGTTAAGAATTGGATGAATATTCGGAGGACCTTAGTTCAGTATAGATGAAATAGAAGGGGATGAGTGGAGAAAAAGAAAGAGAACAAGAAGAAAATAGTAATAAAACTTTACAAAAATATTGATTTAAAAATGGTATAAAAATAAAAAAATAAATTAAAAATTGCAAATAAAAATAGAATGATGGAAAAATAATGCAAAAAGAAATAAAAACTATGTAGCCCAAATGTAAGAACCTCATGTTGAAGCTTGTTTGGTATAGTCCCCATGTCAGGCTTCTCTGCCCACCATGTGGTGGCAGGCTCTCTGGGATGGGAATGACACACTCTTTTATAGGGATTAGGGAATGTTCTAGCTGTCCTCTAACCTAGAGCATCCAGTGGCTGGAACTCCTGGACAAAGGTGCTCCTTCCCTCCCCAGCACTGAGTAGGGTAGAAGCTTTGACTACCCACCCGCTTTTTTTAAATCTGGAAAATGAAGATTAAAAACAGATCTTTTCACTCAGTTGTCTTGTATCTTTTTATGTTCCCTATCTTGAGAACACATCTCTGACAAGTTTTCTTTAAATTTAAATTCTTTATTGTTTAAAGGTTTACATAAGTATCCTTTTCCCCTCATTGATCTGTCAAGTTTGGATCAAATTAAGATTCTTTCAGAATTTCTTCCAAATAAAGAGACCAATGATTGTCAGAAAATAGAATTCCATAGTGTGCAGGAGATCCTTTGTGTCGGGATACAAATGTACCAGCGCAAATAATGAGAAGATGTATACAAAGCAGCCCTTGTGTCCTTGAGCTTCTCTTAAAAATAGAGTGCTCGTAGATCCTATATACAGCACAGTATCCACTTTTCATCATTTCCTTAATTCTTCCATAAAGGAGAGTTAATGAATGAATGACCTCTACATTTTGATGTCTAACTATTCTTCAAACATCTCCATTCATCCTTTACTTCATTTTCTTTGTTGCTTCCCAATTGAAAAAGAATAGGATACCTATTCCTATAGAACAATAGATTATTATCCTAATTATAGTTGCCTGGTGTTCCCTACACTTTTACCATTTTATTAAAAACAATTATCCAAGAAGAACGAATCTTTTGTAATACCTACTCTGTTGTTCTCATTTCTCTCAGATTCTGATGAGTTCTTTTCAAAGAGTATTTTATTCATAATTATAGATTATCAGACAATTGCTCAGAAATGGACTCCAGGACATATTTTGTTGAGATTATTTTTTCTTATAGTTCTTGATCCAATTATATCTTTAGGTTTTTTTTTAATACTAGCCACTTAATAAACCTATTTCATTCTATAAGCCAAACATACTATCTATTAGGAAAGATCAACATTAAAGCATGTTTTTAAAGAGTGAATATTCTAGGATAGTATAAAATAGTAAATATATATTTTTTGTTTTATAAAATGAATCTATCTTTTGTACATGAATAGGTGGGAGAAAAAAAAAAGTGTCTTAAATTAAAGTATTTTACCCTGACTACAGGGAACATTAAATAGGTGCTTCACGTAGGCTTTTGTCATCTCAGGGAAAAAAAAACACACAAAACTATGGCATTGAGACTGTATTTTTTTATTTTTTTAAATATATTTTATTGATTTTTTACAGAGAGGAAGGGAGAGGGATAGAAAGTCAGAAACATCAATGAGAGAGAGACATCGATCAGCCACCTCCTGCATGCCCCACACTGGAGATGTGCCCGCAACCAAGGTACTGAATCGAACCTGGGACCCTTCAGTCACAGGTCGATGCTCTATCCACTGAGCCAAACCGGTCTCGTCAAGACTGTATTTTTTTTAAGTCAAGTTTAGTCAGAAGATATACAGGAAAAATTGGTGATTAGTGCAAAGCAGAAAATAGGCAATAAATACAGGTTAAGGCAGTCAAGGGACAACTTGTTGGAGTGTAGTGGGCAGTAGCATCCAGACTCAAAACCTCAATTTCTTCAACGTTCAAACTTTTGTCATGTACCAGAGTAAGTAATACTAGTACATTAAACAGCACTACTGGTATACACTCACCCTCACAGGTACACAAATACAACATACATATTTTCTTACTATCAAGGAGGCACTCTTGAATTTTCTACCATCCTATTCCAATCTTTTCACATATTATTCCTTTTTATGTTATGTTAAAAATTGATTTTAGAGAGAGGAAGGGAAGAAGAGAGAGAAAGAAACATCGATGTGAAAGAGAAACATTGATTGATTGCCTCCTGCATATGAACCAACCAGGGATTGAACCCACAAACTGGATATGTGTCCTGACCAGGAATTAGACCTGCAACCTTTTGGTGTATGGTACTATGTTCCAACCAACTGATCCGAACTGGCCAGGGCTGTTTTTATTGCATTTTTAAAACATACTGGTTGTGATTTCATGACCCATGAATAGATGACTGGCAGTCTGAAAAGCACAGTTCTTGGTAGGATTTGGGGTGAGAGAGAAGTCACTCTGGAGATGACTGATAAAAAACACACACAACTCTTTCAGGTCACTACCTCTGTATCACCCTAGCTCCCTGATCTAGCTGCACTACCCTGGGTGTTTCATGGCTTTTTGGGAGAGAACAGTTCTTTCCACCCCTTGATCATTTCCCTTCAGATACTCAATTTCAAAAAATTCCCTCAGTAGCTATGCTGGCTCACAAAGATGTCCATTTGCCCATGTTTTCTTCTGCGCTGTCCTGGCAGCTCTGGAGCTTCCCAGTGAGTAGGCTACTTGATGATGGGGTGAGTCAGTTAGGTGGATATGCCATCTAACTATGAATGAAATCTAAATAGTAGTGTCCATAAAAAGTGACAGGACTATTAACTATACTTTGCTTTCAGCTTCCTTATATTAAGTAAATAAGCTGGGACTACCAATGTAAAATATTGTAGTGTAAACAAAAGGGTTCTACTTCCACTTAAAAAAATCAATGACATTTAATCTCTGTAGCCTAAGAGAAGTTCCATTTCAAGAACAAATTTTAGTGGCTTTGTATTTAACTCTAAAGGTTTTCTATACCTTGAAGATAGGCATGTTAGACTAATAATAGAGCAGCTTCTCCTTTAGCTCTTTAGTTTTTTAAATAATTTCTATTTTAAAATTTTAGCAAAAATATATATTTATTATAAAAATGTGAAAAATAATTTTAAAACGCCTGCTTAATCCTAATATACAAGGTCCAGACACTATCCACATCAGACTTTTTTCTATGCTAACAAATCCATGCAAACATATTGATATTTTGAAAGCAGGATGATACTAAATACACTGATATTTTCATTTAACAATATATTGTGAACATCTTGTCATATCCACAAAATTGATGGAAATAACATTTTCCATGGCTACATGGGATACCACTGTATAGATGCCTCAAAATTTCTTTAAGCGTTCATCTTGTGCTGCTTATTTAAGTTGTTTATAATTTTTTTTACTATATTTCAAGCAAAATTGCAATTATCTTTATGAAAAAAGTATTTATTCTAATACATACTTAGAACATACGGACAAAAGAAGAGAAATTTTAGGAAAAGTAACGTCGTAGGATGATCTGATAATAAATTCCTAACTGGGCAGATCACGGTGGGGAGTCATGCCCCAGGTATATAACTAGTAAAAGGCTTATCTCTGCCTTGAACAGGCCCTCTTAACTTTATATATTCATCTAGGTTAACGCACCTTTGAAATAATCTGCAACCACCCTCAAAAGAGTGAATAACCTTGCTAACTATTTTGTAATATAATCCTTGCTTTGCTTCTCCAAGATCTATGTAATCTTCCTTACTTCCCATTTTAATTTCCAATGCATAAAAGAATCTACAAAACTGTTATTCTCTAGAGCATTAGAGTTCTTGTTAATTGGCATATGTCATTATACATTGGGCTCAAACAAACTAATAAAATTTTTCTACAAGTTTGGACATTTCTTATGTCAACAAATAGAAATGCTAGATCAGCAAGCATGTGCATGTTTAAGGCTCTTGATAATTATTTCCAGAATGCCCTTCATAAAGAATATAAAAAAAAATATCATGAATAAATAAAACTCTCCATTTCCTCATACTCTTACCAGCAATGGATATTCTCATTATTTATAACTTTAGTCAATATAATTAGCAAAAAATGTGGGAGATTGTTTTTACAATCAGGGTTTAGGTCAGAGGTTGGCAAACTTATAATCAACAGAATGGCAAACTGCAGCTCATGAACTGCATGGGGCTCACAAGATGCAGTTTTCTGATGACTGGTTTAGGTCATTACAGGTTAATTTCCACAAGGTACAATAGCTATCCCACTTTTACATCTTCCTTTTCTGGGTAAGTATTGCCAAAATGCCTTCCAAAAATGTTGTCTTAATTTTTTCTCTCCTCAGTTGTATATGAGTTTCCCTTTCTCTACTCCTCACCCATTTTGGGTGTTAGTATTCATTTTTTGTGTTTGTAAATCTGATAATTAGCCACTGTAGCTGAATTCTTAGTGAAATACTTTATTTAACATCAACAATGGATGGGGGGTAGAAAATGACAGTAGAAGAGATGGACGTCTCCAGAGCCTTGTCACTGAGCAGGCAGAGAGAACAGCTGAGGGTTGCACAGGGAGTGTTTGTTGCAAAGTTAAGGGACAGTTATCATCCGGGAGAAGGTATGGGACTGCTGGACGGAGCTCCCCTGACAAGGCAGCCCCACTGCCACAAGATTTTTCCTCCCAGAGCCACTAGTGTGAATGTGGAGATCACGCTATCTTGAAGAGGGAAAGTGGATGTTTATGTCACCCTGAAGAGCTACAACAGCGGTAACCACCCAATAGCTGGAAGACTCAGAACACCACTCCCCAATATGCACAAACACTCGGATTCATAGGAGCTCTACACTCCACAAGGGAAGGTTAGATTTCACCTGGGATAAGGAGGGAGAACTATATAAACAGACACCTGAAGAAGAAAGACCATGGACAGACAAATAAAAGAAAGAAAAGCAGGCATCGCCAGAAAAGGAAATAAACAAAATAGAAGTAAACAACCTGCCAGAAAAAGAATTCAGAAAAATGACCCTAAGGTGGCTGAAAAAAAATGGAAGACAAATTCGACTATATCAGTAAGAACCAAAAGGAAATTATAAAGATTCAAGAAGAAATGAAAAATGACATTGCTGCTGTAAAGAACGCAATAGAAATCAACAAAAGTAGACTAGAAGAAGCAGAGGACCACATCAGTGAGCTAGAAGACAAAGTAGGAAAAAATACCTAAGTACAGGCAGCTTCTAGAAAAAAATAAATAAAAAGCAAGAGGAGAGCCTAAGGAACTGTGGGATAACGTGAAACAAAACAACATCCGCATGATTGGGGTTCCAGAAAGAGTGGAAACTGAGCAAGGAATAGAGAACCTGTTTGAAGAAATAATGACAGAAAACTTCTCCAATATAGGAAAGAAAAAACCCACACAAATCCAAGAAGCTCACAGAGTCCCAAGCAAAATGAACCCCACAAAACCGACACCAAGGCACATTATAATTAAATTGGCAAACACCAAGGACAAAGTAAGAATCTTAAAAGCAGCCAGAGAGAAACAGAAAGTTACCTACAAAGGAACCCCCATAAGAGTAGCAATTGATTTCTCAACATAAACTCATCAGGCCAGAAGAGAATGGAATGAAATATACAAAGTCATGCAAGGGAAGGGTCTGAATCCAAGAATACTGTATCCAGCGAGGCTTTCAATCAAAATAGAAGGTGAAATCAGGAGCTTCACAGACAAAAAAGGACTAAGGGAATATATTACCACCAAACCAGCAATGCAAGAAATGTTAAAGGGACTGCTGTAAAAAAAGAAATAGGTGGCGAAGAAGGAACACAGAGGTAAAGAATAAAACTGGCGACAGGTAAGTACCTATCAATAATGCCTTTAAATGTAAATGGATTAAATGCTTTAATCAAAAGACATAGGGTAACTGATTGGAGAAGAAAATATAATCCATATATCTGCATTCTATAAGAAACCCACATCAGTAAAAGAGATGCAGACAAAGTGAGTGTTAAGGGATGGAAGAGGGTGTCTCAGGCAAATGGAAATGAAAAATAAAAAGCTGGGGTTGCAATATTTATATCTGACAAATTAGATCTCAAAATGAAGAACATGCCGAGACAGGTTTGGATCAGTGGATAGAGGGTAGCCTGCAGACTGAAAGGTCAAAGGTTCCATTCCGGTCAGGGGCATGTACCTTGCTTGCGGGCACATCTCCAGTAGGGGGCGTGCAGGAGGCGGCTGATTGATGTCTCTCTCTCATCGATGTTTCTGACTTTCTATCCCTCTCCCTTCCTCTCTGTAAAAAAATCAATAAAATATATTTAAAAAAATGAAGAACATAACAAGAGATAAGAAAGGTCATTTCATAATACTAAAAAGAGTAATCCAACAAGAAGAAATAACTATGATAAACACATATGCACCAAATACAGGAGCACCCAAATACATATAAAAAAAGAAAATAACTCCTGGAGGATATTAAGGGAGAAATTGACAGCAATAAAATCATAGTTGGAGACTTTAATATCCCACTTTCACCCCTGGACAAATCTTCTAAAAAAAAAAAATCAGCAAAGAAACATCAATCCTAAATGACTCACTAGACCAAATGGAATTAATTGACATCTTCAGAACATTTCATCTCAAAGCCAGAGAATATACATTATTCTCATGTGCACATGGGTCATTTTCAAAGATAGACCATATGTTGGATCACAGGCAAAGTCTCTTCAAATTCAAGAAGATAGAAATCATATGAAGAATTTTCTCAGCTCACAATGGCATAAAACTGGTAATCAACTACAATAAACACAATATAAAGAAATCAAACACTTGGAGACTAAACATTATTCTATTAAAGAATGACTGGGTAACCAGAGAGATCAAGAAAAAAATGAAAAACAATGTGGTAAAAATGACAATGAGAACACAACAATAAAAATTTATAGGACACACTGAAAGTAGTCAAGAGAGGGAGGTTCTTAGCTCTACAAGCTTACTGCAAAAAAACAAAAACAAAAAAAAACCGAGAAACAATGGTAATAAATTAACTAACTCTACAACTCAAAGAGCTGGAAAGAGTGCAACAAGAATAGCCCAGTGTAAGCAGAAGGAAGGTAATAGTAAAGATCAGATCACAGATAAATGACATAGATACCAAATAAATGATTCAAAAGATCAACAAAACAAAAGAGTTGGTTCTTTGAAAGGATAAACAACATTGATGAACCTCTAGTGAGGCTCACCAAGAAGCAAAGGGAGAAGTCCCAAATAAACAAAATCAGAAAAGAAAGAGGAGAAATAAAACAGACCCCACTGAAATAAAAAGGATTGTTAAAAAATACTATGAACAACTCTATTCCATCAAACTGGACAACCTGTAGGAAATGGCCATATTCCTAGAAAAATATAACCTTCCAATATCAATCAGGAAGAATCTAAATATCTCAATAGTCAAATAACTATGGCACAAATTGAAGCAGTCATCAAAAAGCTTCCAGTAAACATAAGCCTAGGGCCAGATGTTTTCACAGGAGAGTTTTACCAAACATTCAAGGAATAATTAAAACCTATCCTCCTCTGATTATTCTGAAAAAAAAATCACGAAGAAGGAACACTTTCAAGCACCTTCTGTGAAACAGCATCACCCTAATACCAAAATCAGAGAAAGAATCCAAAATTGTGAAGATAATATAAGGAGCCTCAGGGACAGCTCCAAGCATACCAATATCAGAATTGTGGGGGTGCCAGAAGAAGAGAGAGAGCAATATACTGAAAACCCATTTGAAGAAATAATGACTGAAAACTTCCCACATCTGGTAAAAGAAATAGACTTACAAGTCAAAGAAGCGCACAGAAGCCCATATAAAAGGAATCCAAAGAGAGCTACACCAAAACACATCATAATTAAAATGCCAAGGACAAAAGACAAAGAGAGAATATTAAAAGCAGCAAGAGGAAAACAGTTCATTACTTACAAGGGAGCACCCATACGACTGTCAGCTGATTTCTCAGCAGAAACGATGCAGGCCAGATAGGAGTGGCAAGAAATATTCAATGTGATGAATAGCAAGAACCTACAACCAAGAATACTCTACCCAGCAAAGCTATCATTCAGAATTGAAGGGCAGATAAAGAGCTTCACAGATAAGAAAAAGCTAAAGGAGTTCATCAACTCCAAACCAGTATTATATGAAATGCTAAAAGGTACTCTTTTAGAAGAGGAAGAAGAAAAAGGTAAAAGCCAAAAAATTATGAACAACAAATAGATATCTATCAACAAGCGAATCTAAAAATTAAGTGAATTAAAAATTTGATCAACATAATAAACTAGTGAATATAATAGATTCAGGAGCACAGAAAGGGAGTGGACTGATAATTCTCAGGGAGATACTGGACAAAAATCATACACCTATGGATGAGGTCAACAGGAGGGAGGTAAGGGTAGCTGGAAGGATGGGAGCCAGGTGGAGGGGAGCTCTGGAGGGGAAAAAAGAGAAACAAATGTAATAATCTTAATAATAAAGATTTTATTTAAAAATAAATAAAATAAACTGGGTTCAAAAAAAATAAGCCAAAGGAAAAGTGGGTAGGCAAAAATAAAAAGGACCCAACTCAATTTTATGGAAAAGATTCCTTTATTAACTCTTGGTTGAGAATATGTTTATATACTTTCAGAAAACAACTCCAAGACCAAGTGGACTCCTGCAACTGAGAGGAACTGACAGGTCTGTTCCAACTAGGAAGACAAGAGGAGAAACAGTCCAGAGATGGAAGACGCTGAATACACCTTGTCATGTGAGCAGCTAGCAGCTAAGCATTGCTACAGGATTCCCAGGACCAAACCAGAGAGAGTCGGACTTGCATCACCACCATTTGTCCCGTATCCAGATACCATTGCTGACATCTACACATAAGGAACTGTTTGACATTGAAACTGGGACTCAGAGCTATCAGACATTGAAATTGGGACTCAATCATTTTTCTTTTGCTCTGGAAGGTTTATTTCTAGCCTACAGGGGCAAGATGTTTTTAAAGACAAGAATCAGGGTGTGGGGGAAACAGATGCAGAAACAAAGAAGCAATGAACAGATTGTTGTGCTACAGTGGGAAGGTAGGGGAAGTTGGGGAGAAGGGGCCTATGGAAGATCAACCGAAGGACTTGTATGCATGTATGTGTAGGCATAGCCAGTGGATACAGGGCAATGGGGGAGGGTGGGGAGGAGACGGATGAGGGCATGTACTGGGGGGTGGGGAGGGCAAATGGGGAAAAATAAATAAAATAAATAAATTAATTAAAAAAAGACATCTGTATTACATCTACACAATGAAATACTATGCTGCTGAAAAAAAATTAGGAATTCTTACCATTTGCAACAGTATGGATGGAGAGCATTATGCTAAATGAAATAAGCCTTTCTGTGAAAGAAAAATACCACACAATCTCACTCATTTATGGATAATAAAGAACATTATAATAAACTGTTGAATAAAAATAGACATAGGCAAAGAAGCATTGAACACACTGTCAAACTACAGTGGGATAGTAGGGAAGGGTTGGGGTGAGGGTAGAGATCAACCAAAGGACTTATATGCATGCATGTAAACACAACCAATAGACAGAAGACACTGGGTGCAGTGGGAAGAGGGCAAGAGCCTGGTGGTAGGTGAAGCCAGCCAGGAGGTCAGTGGGGAAAAATAAGGAGACATATGTACTACTAGTTTTAATTCCTTAAACAATAAAATTAAATTAAAAAATAAAATATTTTTTTTAAAAATTCTGTTATACCTCTTCTTAATCTTCAATATGTATGAGTCACCTTGGAATCAAGTTAAAATGTAAATTACGATTCTGTATGTCTGGAGTGGGGCCAGTGATTCTCCATTTCTAACAAAGTCCTAAGTAATCCCTATGTTGCCCTTCTGCACCCACACTTTGAGTAGCAGGCTGTAACCCATGCTCTGCTGGCATTGTTCCTGTTTTCAAGTCTGGGTACAAAAGGGACCAGGAAACCGACACAAAAGAGATGTCATTTCATTTGGGCTTGAGGATGTGTAGGAGTGGAGGAGAGATGAGAAATGCTATTTGTGACAGGCTACCTGCTTTTATCAAATTTAAATTGATAACTTACTCTTAGAACCTCTGTGGAGGTATATTCTGCACCCTATATTTCTGGATCAGAATCTTTAAATAATCTTGGCTGAACATTTTTTAAACTGTGTGTGAATCCTAAAGTAAGCAATCATTGTTATCTTTGGAGGGTCTTTGTTGTTTTTGTGGTTTAGAGATACAAGCTGCCCTCAAAAGATACAGGGATATACTACTTAAAATATTTTAAGAGTTTGATTTGCTGAAAGTTGCAGAGATGGTTGTTGTTTTTTTAATTGGAATATAACACAGAGTGAAGTGCACCAACTTTGAGTGTATAGCTCAATAAACTTTCATACATCTATACATCCATGTAACAGCTCTCCAATTCAAGATTAAAAAACAGTTTTAGCACCCCAGACGCCATTTTTTCTATGACTCCACCCATTAATTACCCCCTCGGTAACCACTATTCTGACACCTAAAATTATAGGTTAGTTTTGCCTGTTCTTGGATCTCATTTAATAAAATTATACAGGATGCAGACTTCTGTGGTTCCTTTCGATCAAACATTAAATTTTGAAATTCATCTGGGTTTCTGAATTCAGTTTAACCTCAAAGAAATGCTGTTAACTCTCTTACAATATTTTCAAAGTTTGGTTTTGGCAAGATTGAGAGAAGGTTGAGGTTTTTGACTGGGGGCAACCATAAAAGATGTAAAATAGCTGGTGGGAACCCTTGGAAGTGAATGAGGCAAACTTGTCAGAGTTCTTAGAGCCTTTTTTGGGCTATTCTTCCTCTCTTACCTGGATTTCATTTACTGATATGGCATATACCTGAATAGACCACACCTAAGACTAGGCCTTGGGATGGGCAGTCCCTAAATCTCCCTTCATGTAGCCACAGAGCTAAATAGAAGGCATGGTTTCTGTGTGCTCCTGGAGTTTTCTCATTTGATTAAGAGAGAAACTCTTGTGGGAATAACTATAACACAAGAGAGTGTGAAAATATTAGAAGGTGATTAACCGCAAAGGGACATAGAATATGGGAGAAGGCAGGGATAATTCCAATTGGGAGCATTAAGGAATACTTAGAAAAAATATCATATGATTTTACTGATGAATGGAATTTAATGAACAAAATGAAGTAACAAGCAAAATAGTGACAGATTCATAGATAGAGAATGCTAACTGGTACAGAAGGCATGGTTGAAGTGGTGGTGAAGGGATTAAAAAAGAGAGGGGTGGGGGGAAACCTCATGAACAATAGTGTGGGTGATTTCCAGGGAGAAGTGGGAAGGGAGGTCTAAAAGGATATACGGAGAATAAATGGTGATGGATGTAGACCAACTTGGGATGGTACAGATTATGTGTAGAATTGTGCACCTGAAACTGTATAATTTTGTTAACCAGTGTCAACCAATAAACTCAATAAAAAGGAAAAATTAAAGAAAGGATTTGACATGTCACCTGAACTTTGAAAAAGGAATAACTAGTCTGAGTGAAGAAAGGAGGGTGCTTAAAGAATGGATTTCCAAGCAGAAGGAACAGCATAAGCAAAGATAGGTTCACCAGCATGGTTGAAGTATAAGGGAGAAGGAGGTGGGGTGTAGCATGGATAGATGAAACTAATAATAGAAAATAGATCTGAAACATAAGTTATGGCCAACTTATATACTATCTTTAAGATCTTAAATTTTTAGTGAGAAGCAAAAACAGAGCCACTGACAGTTTTAAGTAGAGCTGGAAATATTAGCCAGAAGGGAACCCTGGGGGGCAATGTGAAGAATTAATTACACATGGCTGTAGAAGCAGAGAGAGGCTTTGTCTTGCCTCATTGAGACAGTTAGCATGTCAAGTGGTTAGCACATGGATTCTAGCATCAGAGAAGCCTGAATTCCAGGTCTGTTTATAATTCTGGCTCTGTCATTTACCAATCTCTGAGCCTGAAGAATGAGGAAAACAATAACATCTACCTTCTGGTGATATTGTAGGGATTAAAGGAGATCAGACATATAAAATATTGGGTACTATTCCTGGCCAAGAGTAAGTACTCAATAACTAACATTTACTATTATTAAAAGTATCACTAAGCATTATCCTTGGGGTATTGAGGCCTCTGAGAAGGATGACATTCTATGAGAGGCTAATATGCCTAAATTCCTTCTCTGCTGGATCTGTAACAATTATTTCTTCTTTGTTGCATCTTTTCTTTGGGCTGTGCTTGCTGGTGCAGAGAGATTCCCTTTCTCCTGCTGGATTATTCGCCTGCCTAGCTCATGATTGCCAGCTGTTTCCCAGAGAGCCCCGTGACAGAAGTTCGGGCATGGAGAATATCTTTCTCTGCTCTCCTTTGTCAAGTAGAAACACCATCCTTGGGAGCCAGAAGCCCAGAAAAAGGTCAGTGGGGCAGAGTGGAGGTGTCCTAAAAGCTAAGTCCCTAAGCTCCTGCAGCTGCTCAATAGAAAACTCCTAGGAATTCCTGTGGGTTTTCTCAGTTACCTAACCAAGTTTTTCATTATCACTTCCTAAGGAAAAATTTCAGTCCTTTTTTACCCCTGAATATCAGTGACATCTCAGGGAGAAAGGCCCTGCTAGAGGTATTGAGAATTCTTCCAAACCACTTCAGTGATGAGCTTCTGACAGGTACAAAAGCCATTCTTGCTACCATTTACTAGGACTGAATAGCACTCTAGCACTCTTAACAGATGGAAAAGGCAGCTCTGTATGGTAGAGAGTTTTACATTCTTTGAGATATTTACTAGTAAGTTAGACTACTACTGGTGTTGGTGGTGATGTATGTCTATGTGGGAGGTAATCTAGAAGCAATTATTTTATGGGTTGCTAGACCAGATGACTCTCTAAAGCTCCACCTACTTCTGAGATTCTGTGATGTACTTAAGGTTGCCTATAGGCTTATTTAATTTTTGCTGCTACTCAGCTGACCACAAACACTATCTTTATTTATAATTTAAAAATTTTATTGTTGAGAAAGAGAATCCAAGATGGCGGCATATTAAACACCTACACTGCTGCTTTGCACAACAACTTCAAAACTACAACTAAAAGACAGAACAGGCATCATCCAGAATCACACGAAAGCTGGCTGAGTAGAAATTCTACAACTATAAGGAAAGAGAGGGGCCTACAGAAACCCAGAAGAGCTGCAAAAAGCTGAGGTACAGAGACGTGCATGTGGAGAGAGCGGGCGCAGGGGAACCTGGCTGGCTTTTTCTGGAGGGTGGGAAAAAGAGACTCTCAATGGCATTGAACCCCCTTATCCTACGACACTAAACCCCAGGTCCAACCAAAACTCATACAGGAGGAGTTTGGACTGTGAAAAGGGAGAAGTGCATGGAAATTTAGGGGAGTTGCAAGAGATCAGAAGTCTGGTGACAAGCACGGCATTGCATGCAGAGGACCGGCTGCTGATTGTGCTGCTGGCTTTCACAAGTGGGTGGAAGACAGACCCTCCAAACTGTGCCACTTCTAACTTCACTAAACCCCAGTTTTGGGCGAAACCTTGGGGACCCAGACTCATATGGTCCTGGAGCACAGGGGAGCCATAAAGGCAGCAGTCTAGAGGCACTGCAAGAGTGCACACCCACTGGTGCAAGGGACTGCTTCAGTGATTACCCAGTCACGTGAGACTCAGGGGCCATGGAGGGTGGGGCTGACTGGAAGGCAAGGCACTCCCTTAAGCCCTGAGACTCCACTTATCCCAAGCTCAATAGAGAGGCTTCTGCAGTTTTGCAAGTCTGGTATCATAAGGCTGAATCCAACACAGAAGTTCTCCCAGCATAGTGAAAATGCCGAGTCAAGGGAAGGGATCACAAACAAAAGAAATGGAGGACAACAAACAACTGGATATAGAGTTCAAAACCACGCTTATAAGGTTTTTCAAGAATATCCTAGAAAAGATGAATAAATTTAGTGAGACCCAAGAGGAGATGAAAAAGATCCAACTAGAGATGGAAAAGAACCAACTAAAATTTAACCATACACTGACTGAATTAAAAAATATTGTGCAGAGACCTAACAGCAGACTAGAGGAAGACAAGAATCAAGTCAAAAATTTGAAATATAAAGATGCAAAAAACACTCAACTGGAAAAGCAAGAAGAGAAAAGAATCTAAAAATGTGAAGAGAATATAAGGAACCTCTAGGACAGCTTCAAGCATACCAACATCAGAATTGTGGGGGTGCTAGAGGACGAGAGAGAGCAAGATACTGAAAACTTACTTAAAGAAATAATGACTGAAAACTTCCCACATCTGGTAAAAGAAATAGACTTACAAGTCCAGGAAGCACATAGAACCCCATATAAAAGGAATCCAAAGAAGACTACACTGAGACACATCATAATTAAAATACCAAGAGCAAAAGACAAAGAGAGAATATTAAAAGCAGCAAGAGAAAAACAGTTCATTACCTACAAGGGAACACCCATATGACTGATTTCTCAACAGATATGTTGCAAGCCAAATGGGAGTAGCAAGAAATATTCAACGTGATGAATAGCAAGAACCTACAACCAAGAATACTCTATCCAGTAAAGTTATCATTCAGAATTGAAGGTCAGATAAAGAGCTTCACAGATAAGAAAAATCTAAAGGATTTCATCAACTCCAAACCAGTATTATATGAAATGCTGAAAGGTACTCTTTTAGAAGAGGAAGAAAAAAAAGATAAAAGATAAAAAATTATGAACAACAGATACATATCTATCAACAAGTGAATCTGAAAATTAATGGAACTGAAGATTTGATCAACAGAATAAACTGGTGAATATAATAGAATCGGGAGCACAGAAAGGGAGTAGACTGATAATTTTCAGGGGGAAAGGGGTGAGGGGTGTACAGGGAGAGAATGGAGAAAAATCATACACCTATGGATGAGGTCAATGGGAGAGAGGTAAGGGTATAGCGAAGGGTGGGAGTCGGGTGGAGGAGATATATGGAGGGGAAAAAGAGAAACAAATGTAATAATCTGAATAATAAAGATTTAATTAAAAAATTATTGTTGACACTATTGGAGATATCCCTATACCACCCCCCCTTTGCCCACCTCTATCCAGCCTCCATCCCCCATGAGCCATGCCCAGGTTGTTCTTTAGCTAATCCCTTCACCTTCCTTTATCCGGTAGCTCCCACTCCTCCCCCTCTGATATTTGTCTGTGACTCCCACATCCATCTGTGGCTAGGGTTAAAGGTCTGAAGAAGGTGCTGACACACAAACAGATATACTAGATAAGAATTATAAATTTAGAAGGCATGGGGGAACCAGGTGGAGACCTTACTCTTTAATGGAGAGGTTCCCTGAATGCCCAGACCCATTGGCTTTTTATTTACTAGAATACACATTTGTCCTTTCATAAAGCAAACAGACTTATCAATAGTAAGGTTTGGTAAACAGTAAAAGATCATCAGTTTAGGGGATTGCCTTGAGCCACCATTGTTTCAACAGAACAATCAGTGCATAGCTTTTAGCCCTTGCTAAAGCCCAAAGTCCATTAGTCTTCTGTGTTCCCTGCTGTACTTTCATGATAGTGTAGACCAGTGGTCAGCAAACTCATTAGTCAACAGAGCAGCAAACCGCAGCTTGTGAGCCACATATGGCTTATAAGCTGCAGTTTGCCGAACACTAGTGTAGACAATGGGTAGCTTCCAGCATTTTTCAGTCTGTTTGATATATACATACTTCTGGTTCTATTTTGTTTGTCAGTTTATTTTGTTCATTAGATTCTACATATTAGTGAGATCATATGGTATTTGCCTCTGACTGGCTTATTTCACTCCACATAATCTCCAGGTCCATTCATTCATGTTGTCACAAGGGTAAGAATTTATTTTTCTTTCTTTCTTTTTCTTTTTTTTTTTACTACCATGTAGTGTTCCATTATATAAATGTACCACTATCTTATATCAGGTTTCCTGCAGAGTATGAGCACCTCGGATTTATGAAGTTGTGTTACATTACTCAAAAAGCAATGATCCTTACAGAAAAAAAATTGTTGAGACAAGTCCAAACCTGCTATCCACTCATTAATTCTGCATATACATATCAGAGGGCCCCTGGTTGGGACAATGGCCCTTTCCATATAAAATTGTAGCCTGCTACAGAGCTGCTGCAGAAGGCTGCCCTATTGATGTCCACTCATTGTCTGAGCTCTATGGACTGCTCTCAATAACAACAGAAAATACTCATGGAGGAAATGAGAAATAATACAGCCAGGAGCCATAAGGCTTGCATTCTGGGGCCTGAATTTCTGTGTTTAAAGCCTGGCTCTCCCTTAATATCTATATGACCTTGGTGGGCAAATTATCTAACTTTTCTGAGTGTGATTTTTCTCATCTATAAAAGAGGCTAACAATTGTACCTTCCTCATGGAGCTAATATGATACAGATATTGTTTAAGTATTTACAGTTAGTATTATTGAGGTTAAATTTTTATTTTATTCACTTGCATTTGCTTAAGATACAAATTGAAAGTTCTAGGCTTCTTTAGGTTTCCAGACCTCCTCTTTCTCCTTTTCCTGCACTTCCACAGTCATTTTCAGAGGAACACCAGAATACTCATTGACTTGCCCAAAAGCCTATGGCTTACCTTTCCTTGAAGAAATTATAGCATAGAAGGAAATAATGTTAAGTCAAAGGAAGAATTTGCAGCATAAATTAGAAGATAATAGAGAAGTTTGAGGATGCAGAAGGGTTTGTAAATCAGAAGAAAGATGACTGGTTATATAACAGCTCCAAGTCTCCTTACTGTGATTCCTGGACACTGAGTCTCCTAAGTGTTGAGAAGAATTCTGCCTAAAGCAAGGTCTTGGAAAGTAGGGTTGCATTTACACAGAAAGGGACTTAGCCAGGTGGATATTGGCACTGGATGGGGGGAGGAAAGGACTAGAAGGGGTTGGGTCAGACATCAAGCTCTGCTAGAGATCTAAGAGGCTTCTTAGGTTCTGTTACAGAAATCTCCTCATAGGAAGTCAAAGAGCCCTTCGAAGGGAGCATGACAAGGGCTGGAGGCAATAGCCAAATATCATACAAAAATATCAAACTTGGCCTCTTGGTGAAGTTCACTTAGTAGCATGCTTATTGCCTTGTTAACCATACTAAAAGGTGTGTGTGGTACCTGAGATTAAGTGGCCACAGAGAAGGATGAAAGATGAAGAATTCTCAAGTTAGACTTATGTTCTCTGCTGGAATAAGTATAAAGTAACTTATATATTTCCCTATACAGAAGTTGAATAAGTAACAAGACTCCTGTACTTCAGATACTTGTCTTGGCCCAGTAATGTTCATCCTCATTATCACCAACCTATATGAGGGTTTTTAAAGACAATTTTAATATGTTTTTATTGATTTCAGAGAGGAAACGAGAGGGAGAGAGAGAGAGAAATATTGCCTCGAAACATCAATTATGAGAGAGAATTGTTGATCGGCTGCCTCCAGCATACCCCCTACTGGAGATTGAGCCTTCCACCTGGGCATGTGCCTTGACCCCTGGTTCATGGTTAGATGGTCAACTACTGAGCAACACTGGCAGGGCTGCATGAAGATTTTGATGTCATGATTATTTGATTTGTTATGACACAAAAGTGAGGAATAGTATATTCTGGATGAAAGAACCAAGATTACCAAAGGCTTTTTAAAATATTATTATAGTTATTAATATTTGTTAATCCTCATCCAAGGATATTTTTCCTATTGTGATTTCTTTATTTTTTTTTAAATCTAAAGACTATACTTTGAAAAATTATTTATTGTTTAAAGCATTACATGAGTCTCCTCTTTTCCTCCATTGTTCTATTCCCCCTCCTTCTCCCCCAAGCAAAGCCCTCCCCCTCCCCCCTCAACTGTCTGTGTACATTGGTTTTGCTCATATGTATACATACAAGTCCTTTGGTTGATCTCTTACCCCTCACTCCCCACCTTCCCTCATATGTTATACAGTCTGTTTGAAGCTTCTATGTCTCTGGTTCTATTTTTGTTCATCAGTTGTTCATTATATCCCATAAATGAGTGAGATCATGTGATATTTATCTTTCTCTGACTTGCTTATTTTGCTTAGCATAATGCTTTCTTGTTTTGTCCATGCTGTTACAAAAGGTAAAAATTCCTTCCTTTTTACAGTAGTGTAGAATTCCATTGTGTAGATGTACCACAGTTTCTAATCCACTGGTCTGCTGATGGGCACTTAGGCTGTTTCCAAATATTAGCTATTGTAAATTGTGCTGCTTTGAACACAGGGGTGCATAAATCCTTTCTGATTGGTACTTCTGATTTCTAGGGATACATTCCTAGAAGTGGGATTACTGGGTTAAAAGGAAGTTCCATTTTTAATTTTTTGAGGAAATGTCATACTGTTTTCTACAGTGGCTGCACCAGTCTGCATTCCCACCAGCAGTGAAGAAGGGTTCATTTTCTCTGCATCCTTACTTGCACTTGTTGTTTGTTGATGATAGCCATCCTGACAGGTGTGAGATGGTACCTCATTCTTGTTTTGATTTGCATCTCTCAGATGATTAGTGACTTTGAGAATGTCTTCATATGTCTCTTAGCCTTTTGTATGTCCTCTTTCAAAAAATGTCTATTTAGGTCCTTTGCCCACTTTTTGATCAGATTGGTTATCTTCCTTCTGTTAAGTTGTATGAGTTCCCTGTAAATTTTGGAGATTAAACCCTTGTAGGAGATAACATTGGCAAATATATTCTTCCATGTAGTGTGCTCTCTTGTTGTTTTGTTGATGCTTTAATTTGCTGTGCAGAGGCTTTTTATTTTGATGTAGTCCCATTTGTGTGTTTTTTCTCCTTAGTTTCCATTGCCCTAAGAGTTGTGTTGGTGAAGATATTGTTATGACATATGTCTGATATTTTGCTACCTATGGATTTTTCTAAGATTTTTATGTTTAAATGTTCTATCCATTTTAATTTATTTTCTGTGTATGGTGTAAATTTGTGGTCTAGTTTCATTTTTTGGATGTATCAGTCCAATTTCCCCAATACCATTTATTGAAGAGACAGTCTTGACTCCATTGTATGCTCTTGCATCCTTTGTTAACTTCCATTTCTTTTTCGAGAGAGTGGAAGGGACGGAGGAAGAGAGAGAGAGGAAAGTGAGAGAAAATAACATCAGTATTAGACAAACACATTGATTGGTTGCCTCCAGCATGTGCTCTGACCAGGGCCCAGGATTGAATCTGCAACCCATGTAAAACCTGTCACTCTGAATTGAACCTGTGACCCTTTGTTGTGTAGGCCAATTCTCTAACCACTGATGCATACTGGGTAAGGCCACGTATTGCCCTAATATATAATAACACAGGGTCCATAACATCCAAAACAACCAAAGGCTCTACTGGCTGAGGGGACTGCAGATCCAGCCTGAAGAGAGAAGTAGGGTCTGACCCATTGCCTTCATGGCAGCTGTTGATCAGCAGTTGCCTTTCTCTTTTACTCTGGGCCTGGCCAGCAGCCACACCTCTCTTTGTCTTGGGCCTCTGCTGGGGCTGCTGATTAGCCCCACCTCTCTGATCAGGCCTGATGATAGGCCAGTAGATGCTGACTGGCATAGGAACCAACCAATCAGAACCAAATCTGGGTGAAGTGTGAGGAGCCAATGGCTGCCTAGGAGGAAGAGCTTTTGATGCTGAATGGCATAGAAACTGACCAATCAGAACCAAATCTGGGTGAACTGTGAAGGCAGAACATAAGATGGGCACTAAGGAGGGGTTTTAAGGGCAAGGACTATTTGGTGTAAGGTGTAAGAAAATGATTCAATTTTTTAATGACTGTTTTGGCAGTATAAGTGCATATGGCTGATTATCAGTCCAGATATAGGGATTATGTATTTTTTTGTATGCCAAGAGCATCTCCTCCTGATGAAAAAGGCTTTTCTACCCCATTTAAGCAATTCTATTCAATATGAACTATCCATACTAGTAAAAGGGTAATATGCTAATTAGACAAGGTCAACTGGCCATCTTCCAGATGTTTGACTTCCTTCTGATGGGAGCTGAGGCAGAGATTGTTAGGGGTGATCAGGCTGGCAGGGGAGGGAAGTTTGGGATGAGATCAGGCCAGGAGGTGGTTAGGGGCAATCAGGCTTTCAGAGGAAGTCAGTTGGGGACAACCAGGCTGGCAGAGGAGGACATTTGGGGGCGAGATCAGGCTTCCAGGGGAGGGCAGTTGGGGCAATCAGGTAGGCAGTCAGGCAGAGAGGTTACGGGTGGTCACGCAAGCAAAGGCAGTTGGGGGCGAGATTAGGCCTACAGGGGAGGGAAGTTATGGGGATCAGACAGGCTGGCAGGCAGAGAGGTTAGGGGTGATCAGGCAGGCAGGCAGAGGCAGTTTGGGGCGATCAGGCAGGCACATAGATGAGCAGTTAAGAGCCAGCAGTCCCAGATTGTGAGGAGGATGTCTAACTGGCAGTAAGACATCTCCCAAGTGGTCCCTGATTGGAGAGGGTGCAGGCTGGGCTGATGGAAACCCCCCTATGCACAAATTTTGTGCACCGGGCCAATAGTATTAAATAAATGTAGAGTGAGGGCCTAAGTTCAAAAATCAACTACACAATATCAAGACTAGGAGAATGTAGATTAATTAACAAGGATCATAGACCATAGAAAAGTTATGAGTTTTACAGACTAAGCTCCATATTATTCAATAGTTTGATATTGCTGCCAAAGTTTGTTGTTGCTGATTTTAGGGTGTATTAATATAAATATAGTAGATTAACTAGGTGAAGTTGCTGATATCTGACCATTTTAACCTAAAAAATGCAATTGCATATGGTTCAACCTAACATCAAACAGAAGATGAGGGATTCTGAACCGGGAGATCATCATGCTCAGTGAAATAAGCCAGACACAGGAAGACAGATACTTTGTGATCTCACTTATATGTGGAATATGAAAAAAAATCAAATTCAAGAACCAGAGATTAAAATAGTGATTGTGAGGGTCTGGGAGTGAGCAAAATGGTGAAATTTTAGTAAAAGGATATAAACTTTCAGCTATTATCTTAGTAAATTCTGGAGGTCTAATGTACAGCATGGTGACTATAATCCTAATATATAAAAATCCTGGGTTGTAATGACTAGTAACAACAGAGGCTCAACCAAGTGAAAATCAGTCCTGCAGTCAGCACTGGGTTGCTATAGCAACCAGCGCTGACTGCTTCAACTGCAGACACAGTGCCCAAACACTGACTTCTGAGGGGACTGCAAATCAGGGCCAGAGAGAGACCTGAAGAGAGAAGCAGGGACTGAATCCATTGCCTCTGTGGCAGCTTTTGATCAGCACTTGCCTCTCTCTTTATCTCCCAGTCTGGCCAGGAGCTGCACCTTCCTTTCTCTCCAGGCCTTCACCCGGGCTACTGATCAGCCCCGCCTTTCTGATCATGCTCCACTGATAGGTCCAGAGACATTGACTGGAATAAGAACCAACCAATCAGAACTAAATGTAGGTGCTGTGAAGAACCAATGGCTTTTTTGGCAGCAGAGCTTTTGATGTTGATTGGCATAGAAAGTGACCAATCAGAACCAAATCTGGGTGCTATGGGGAGCCAATGGCTCCCTAGGAGGTGGAGCTTTTGACACTGACTGGCATTGAAACTGACCAATCAGAAACAAATATGGGTGCTGTGGGGAGTCAATGGCTGCCTAGGAGGCAGAGCTTTTGATGCTAAATGGCATAGAAACTGACCAGTCAGAACCAAATTTGCCAGCAGAGGAGGGCTGTTGGGGGTGAGATTAAGCCTGCTGGGGAGGGAAGTTGGGGGTGAGATCATGCCAGCAAGGGAGGGCAGTTGGGGGCAACCAGGCCAGGAGGGTAGGGCAGTTAGGGGTGATCAAGCAGGCAGGAAGAGGCAGTTAGGGGCTATCAGGCATGTAGACAAATGAGAAGTTAGGAGCCAGTGGTCCCAGATTATGAGAGGGATGTCTAACTGCCAGTTTAGGCCCGATACCCCTGTGGGATTAGGCCGGGCCTAAACTGGCAGTTGGACAACACCAAAGTGGTCCTCAATTGGAAAGGGTGCAGGCTGGGCTTAGGGAAACCCCCTCTGTGCGTGAATTTTGTGTACCAGGCCTCTAGTTAATAATAATGCATTGCAAAACTGAAAATGTTCAAGGAGGATAGATCTTAAATGTTCTCATCACAAACACACAAAAATAGTAACAACGCAAGGTTGTGAAGGTGTCAATTAGTTTGAATATTGTAATCATTTCACAATTATACCTATATCAAATAGTCATATTGTCCACTTTGAATATACACAATTATTATTTGTCAATTATACTCCAATAAAGCAGGAAGAGGAAAGTAGATGAAGGTCCTATATGCTTGACACTGATTGAACCATATTTAAATGATTATGCTTAGTTCTAGTTGACCATTTTAAGAGAAATTTTGATAAATAAGCACAAAGAATTTCTACTATAATTTAGGGATACAAATCTTTGTTGTAGAGTAAAAGATTAACAAACTGCTGACTTAGGCTGGGGACTTATGAACTGTCTTTAAATATCAAAGGGGCTAAGAATTGGGATAAGTTGATTGTCTTTGGATACTTTTAGAAAGCAGCAAAGGACAAATTAGTGGGAGTTACAGAGCAGCAGATTTGTATTCTACATAGGAATGGTTTGTCATGACTGAGGCTTCTCTTGGGCTGTCAAAACAGGTAGTGAGAGAGATCTTCATCAATTGTTCAAGCAGAAGTTGATGTTGCTCAGGACATTTAGGTATCAGGAAAGGTTTGAATAATGTCACCACTTAGTTATCTGGAAACTCAGAGGATACTCCGTGTTCAAACTCAAAACTGAACATCAGCTCAGTTGCACTGTGGAAAATTGAGATCCACCCTAGTAACTTCATTTTCACTTACCTCTTTATAAGACCTTATCTCCAACTACAGGTACATTTTGGGTTACTGAAAGTTGGGACTTCAACATATGGATTCTTGGGTAATACAACTTAGACTATAACAATGTTCAACTCCAGTCTGTACTGTGGGGGTACAGTAGAAGATTTATCAACCAGGCCTAACATTTCATTGTGGTGGTGAATGGATTACATAACTTTCCAGAGCTGACATTTCTTAGCAAATCTGTAGCAAACAGTTGAAGTCACGTTCTTAATCACAAACTGTCTCAGTTTGAGGGGCACCAAGGCACTTTCTGAACAACATTTTAGCTAGGTTTTGGGACAAAGATTTACTGATTTAATTACCCTTTTCAAAAAAAAATATATATATATATATCTAAGCCTCTTTTCTTTCCCCTAAGTACCATTTTTCCAGAAGTAAATGGTGATGAAGAGCTAATTTTTGATTTCCTCCTACTCATCTTGTTGCCCATCCTCCTCTTTGTCTAAGCAGATTTGAAGGCTCCCTTGGTTGTTTATATCTCTGAAGCACATACCTGACCCAGAGTTTAAAGAGTGACCAATTTGCATAGAACGTGAAAACCTGTCTAATAGCCAAACCTTACTAAAACTTTGGATAAATCCATTGGGAAAGTATTTACCTTTCAAAATGTAGAAACTATCATGTTCAACACTATAGCATAAACACTATCAAGATCTGAAATAAAAGATGGCTCTAACTATCACATTCAACTGTAGCCTGCTTTCAACATTTTAAAAGCACTCTCATGTACTTAATCTCATTTTATTCTCACAAAAACCCTATGAGATAAAATAGAACAAGAAATGTAATCTCCATTTTATAGCTGAGGAAACTTAAGCATCACACATCACACACACACACACACACACACACACACACACACACACACACCACAAATCTGTCCGTATGAAAAGGCAAAAATGATTAACTTTTTTAGAATCTGAGAGAACATGGAAGGTGGCAGAGACAAAGGACAGAGAATAAAAACCAGTGTTTTGTTTAGGATCAGGAGTGTGATTGGTGTCTACCACTTTATTCCTTTTTTTTTTAAAAGAAAAATAACAAAGTGGACAGAATAACTTCTTGTTCAATAACTAGGAGAAAATTACACTATATGAACCTCTAACAGTGACCACAAGTGGAAAAGTAAGATCCATCACTTGTTATCAGTAGATCTCATGCTCACAAATACAAAGCATTGAGGCAACTTAGAGCTCTGGGTTTCTAGTGGCACAGGAATTCTTTCTATTCCCCAGGGGGCAATAGAGGAGAGAAGAGAGGGAGATACAAATAAAAGGGATGTACTGTTTAATTAAACTGGTAAATCTTTCCATTTGAGAAAAACATGGCTTCTTAATATTTGATTTTGCAAATTTAATATCAGCACAAATGCCAGAGTCAGTATCTGTATTGGCAAGGGCACTGCTTTTTAAAGCTGAGGTGGCATATTAACTACCTCACAGGGGGTGGCTGTTTTACATATATCCTGTTCATAGAAATAAGGTATAGGCAGCCAACATTTTGCTGTAGTCCCTTTGCAGCAATAAAATGGTGGTATAAATGAAAACTTTCAGATAAAATATATTTCAGCTGTTTGCTATCATTTTTGGCTTCTTCCCAACTTGCATGCTGATATTGGATATCTTGATAGCTAAAATAATTTTAAGGGGTTTCTCCCTTTAAATCTGGTCCTGTAATATTTAAAAGACTCCAACAGAAAGGGGCATGTGATGCTCTTTTTTTTTTCCAAAACACATTACATTCTCACTTCTTAATTATAATTGTATTTGTAAAAAAATACTAAACAAACAAACAAACAAACAAAACCCAGCAGCAATGAAGGCTAATTGTAACATGGATAAACAAATATTTTAAGATGCCCTACATAGAACCTGGTCTAACTCCTAAGGCAATAATTTTACTTACTAGTATTCCCCAAGCTCCTGCCCCTTTAGTTGCAAAAGCCATACTTCAAATATAATTCAAAATCAATGCTTTCTAATTTTCATTAGTGATTAATTTAAGCCACAGAATCTGGAAAGTATGCTGCAAATGTACAGAATTCAATTCTAAGAGTTTGGGCATATTGTTTTCTGTGGAGTAATGTTTATTTCTGCAGATGTTGATTTTTTTCTTTAATGATGACACAATCACTTGAAAAATGGTTTGCTGAGGAACACATATTGCTGGTGGGAAGTTGTCTTTACCTGTAGGAGTCTGAACACATCTTGGTCATTATGGTTTCATACACACACACACACACACACACACACACACACACACACACACACATATACTATAGAATAAAGAGGTGATATGCAAATTGACCATCATTCCAACACACAAGATGGTCCCCTCCATGTGGTCAAAGATGGCCGTCCCCATGTGGACACAAAATGGCCACCACAAGATGTCCAGCAAGGGGGGAGGCAGCTGTGGGGAACCAGGCCTGCAGGGGACAGCAGTTAAGGGGCAATTGGGATGGCAGGGGAGCAGTTAGGTGTTGATCAGGCTGGCAGGGGAATGGTTAGGGGGTGATCAGGCCAGCATGGGAGCAAATTAGGTTCAATCAGGCTGGCAGGGGGACAAAGTAGGGGCACCTTACCCCAACCCTCCCACCTTCCCTCTGAGGTTTGATGATCTGATCAATGTTTATCTCTGGATCTGTTTTTTGTTCATTAGTTTATATTATTCATTATATTCCATAAATGAGTGAGATCATGTGATATTTACCTTTCTCTGCTCATTTGCTTAGCATAATGCTCCCCAATTCCATCCATGCTGTTGCAAATGATAAGAATTCCTTCTTTTTACCGCAGCATAGTGTTCCATTGTGTAGATGTACCACAGTTTTCTAATCCACTCATCTGCTGATGGGCACTTAGGCCATTTCCAAATCTTAGCTATGGTGAATTGTGCCCCTATGAACACAAGGGTGTATATATCCTTTCTCATTGGTGTTTCTAGTTTTGGGGATATATTCCTAGAAGTGGGATCACTGGGTAAAATGGGAGTTCCATTTTTAGTGTTTTTTTTTTTAAATATATTTTATTGGTTTTCCACAGAGAGGAAGGGAGAAGGATAGAAAGTTAGAAACATCAATGAAAGAGAGACATCGATCAGCCGCCTCCTGCACACCTCCTACTGGGGATGTGCCCATAACCAATGTACATGCCCTTGACCGGAATGGAACTTGGGACCTTTCAGTCCGCAGGCCGACGCTCTATCCACTGAGCCAAACTGGTTTCGGCCATTTTTAGTTTTTTGAGGAAATTCCATACTGTTCTCCATGGTGGCTGCACCAGTCTGCATTCCCACCAGCAGTGCATGAGGGTTCATTTTTCTCCACATCCTTGCCAGGACTTGTCATTTGTTGATTTGTTGATGATAGCCATTCTGACAGGTGTGAGATGATACCTCATTGTTGTTTTAATGTGCATCACTTGGATGATTAGTGACTTTGAGTATGTTGTAATAATGTCTCTTGGTCTTCCTTATCTTTTCTTTCTAAAGGTATCTATTTAAGTCCATTGCCCATTTTTTGACTGGGATGTTTATCTTCATTTTGTTAAGTTGTATGAGTTCCCTGTAAATGTTGGAGATTAAACCCTATTGCTGATAACATTGGAAAATATGTTATCCCATGCAGTGGGCTTCCTTGTTGTTTTGTTGATTATTTCTTTTGCTGTGCAAAAGTTTTTTTTATATTGATGTAGTCTCATTTGTTTATTTTCTCCTTAGCTTCCATTACCCTAGGAGCGGTATTGGTGAAGAAATTGTTTTGACATATGTCTGAGATTTGTTGCCTTTGGATTTCTCTAGCATTTTATGGTTTCCCATCTTATGTTTAATACCTTTATCCATTTTGAGTTTATTTTTGTGTATGGTGTAAGTTTGTGGTCTAATTTAATTTTTTCATTATCTGTCCAAATTTCCGAGCAGCATTTATTGAAGAGACTGACTTGACTCCATTGCATGCTCTTGCCTCTTTTGTCAAATATTAATTGAGCATAATGGCTTGAGTCAATTTCTGGGTTCTTTGTTCTGTTCCATTGGCCTATATGTCTGTTCTTGTGCCAGTACCAGGCCATGTTGATAACTGTGGTTTAGTAAGGTAGCTTGATATATGGTATTGTAATCCCTCCAATTATGTTCTTCTTTCTCAGGATTATTGTGGCTATTCAGGGTATTTTTTTTTATTCCAGATAAATTTTGAAAGAGTTTGTTCTAGATCTTTGAAATATGTCTTTGGTATTTTAATGGGATTGCATTGATTCTGTAGATTACTTCAGATAGTATGGATATTTTAATGATATTGATTCTACTTATCCATGAACATGGCTTTTTCTTCCATCTGTTTATGTCTTTCACTATCTCTTTTTTCAATGTCCTGTATTTTTCCGTATATAGAACTTTTACATCCTAAGTGAAGTTTATTCCTAGGTATCTTAGGGGTTTTTTTTTTTGGTGCAATGGTAAATGGGATTGCCTTTTTCTCCCATGTCTTTTACTATTAGTTGATTATTGGCATATAAAAAGAGCATATATTTCTGGGTGTTAATTTTGTATCCTGCTACATTGCCAAATTCATTTATTAAGTCTAGCAGTTTTTTGATGGATCTTTCGGGCTCTCTATGTATAGTATCATGTCAGTTTTACTTCTATTCCAATTTGAATGCATTTTATTTCTTTTTCTTGTCTGGTCACTATGGCTAGCACTTCCAGTACTATATTGAACAGGAATGGTGAAAGTGGGCATCTCTGTCTTGTTCCCGTTCTTAGGGGAAATGAGTTTAGTTTTTGCCCATTGAGTATGATGTTGGCTGTATGTTTGTCATACAAGGCTTTTATTATGTTGAAGTATGATCCCTCTTTTCCCACTTTGCTGAGAGTTTTTATCAAGAAAGGTGTTTAATTTTGTCAAATGTTTTTTCTGCATCAATTGATATGATTATGTGACTTTTGTGTCTCGGTTTGTTTATGTAATGTATCACATTTATTGATTTACGAATATTGTGCCATCCTTGCATCCCTGGAATAAATCCCACTTGGTCATGGTGTATGAGCTTTCTAATGTAATGCTGGATCAGATTTGCTAGAATTTTGTTGAGGATTTTAGCATCTATGTTCATCAAAGAATTGATCTGTAGTTCTCTTTTTTTTGTGCAGTTTTTATCTGCTTTTGGGATTAGAGTAATGCTGGCCTCATAGAAAAAGCTTAAAAGTGTGCCTTCCTCTAGAATTTTTTGAAATAGTCTGAGGAGTATATGGTTTAGTTCTTCTTTAAATGCTTGGTAGAACTCTGCTATGAAGCCATCCATACCAGGCCTTTTGTTTACTGGAAGATTTTTGATCCCTGCTTCAATTTCTTTGGTAGTTATCAACCTACTTAGGTTTTTTTTTATCCTTCCTGATTGATTTTGGAAGGTTGTATATTTCTAAGAATATATCCATTTTGTCTAGGTAGTCCATTTTGTTGAAATAGATTTCTTCATAGTATTTTATCATAATCCTTTCTATTTCTGTGGGATTAGTTGTTACTTCACCTCTTTCATTTCTGATTTTTTTAATTTGGGTGCTCTCTCTTTGCTTCTTGGTGAGCCTGAATAGAGGTTCACCAATCATGTTTATCCTTACAAAGAACCAGATCTTGGTTTTGTTGATGTTTTGTATGTGTTTTTTTGTCTCTTTGTCATTTATTTTCTTCTGATCTTTATTGTTTTCTTCCTTCTGCTTATGTTGGGCTTTTCTTGTTGCTCGCATTCTAACCCTTTGATTTGTAGAGTTAGATAATTTATTACCATTTTTTCTTGTATTTTGAGGTATTCTTGTAGAGCTATGAACTTCCCTCTTAGGACTGCTTTCACTGTGTCCCTTAGATTTTGGATTTTAGTGTTTTTATTGTCAATTTTGGCCATGATGCTTTTTTCTTTCTTTTTTGATCTCTTTGATAACCTAATCATTGTATAATATAATTATATTAGCCTCCAGGTGTTTGATTTTTTTAATTGTTTTTATTGATTTCTAATTTTATGCTATTGTGATCTGAGAAGATGCTTGATATGATTTCTGTCTTCTTGAATTTAAAGAGACTTTGCCTCTGTCCCAATATGTGGTCTATCTTTGAAAATGACTCATGTGCAATTGAGAAAAATGTATATTCTGCTGCTTTTGGGGTGAAATACTCTGATTATGTCAATTAATTTCAACTGATCTAGTGAGTCATTTAGGATTGATATTTCTTTGCTGATTTTTTTTATAGGATTTTCCCAGTGATGTTAGTGGAGTTTTAAAGTCCCCTACTATGCCTGTATTGTGTTCACTCTCTCCCTTGATATCCTCCAGAAGTTTTTATTTTATGTATTTGGCTGCTCTTGTCTTAGGTGCATAAACGTTTACCAGAGTTATTTCTTCTTGTTGAATTGCTCTCTTTAGTATTATGAAGTGGCCTTTCTTATCTCTTTTTATGGCCTTCACTTTGAGGTCTAATTTGTCAGATATAAGTATTGTTACCCCAGCTTTTTTTTAAATTCCATTGGCCTGAAAAACCTTTTTCCATTTCTTCATCATAAGTCTATATGAGTCCTTTGTTCTGAGGTGGGTCTTCTGTATATAGAAGATATATGGGTCATTTTTTTTTATCCACTCAGTTATCCTATGTATTATGATTGGGGTATTTAATCCATTTACATTTAAAGTTATTATTGATAGATACTTGTTTGATGCCACTTTTATTCATTATGCCTGTGTTTCTCCTTCTCTTCCTATTTATTCTTTTTTACAGCAGACCCTTTAGCATTTATCACATTGCTGGTTTGGTGGGAAGAAACTCACTTAGCCCTTTTTTGTCTGTGAGGCTTCTGGTTTGACAATCAAGTTTGATTGATAGCCTTGCTGGGTAGAGTATTTTTAAATTCAGACCCATGCTTTGCATGAATTTCTACATTTTATTACATTCCCTTCTGTCCTGATGTATTTCTTTTAAGAAATCAGTTGATAGTTTAATGAGCGATCTCTTGTAAGTAACTTTCTGTCTATCTCTGTCAGTCTTTAAGATTCTTACTTTGTTGGTGGTGTTTGCCAATTTAATTACAATGTGTCTTGGTGTCAATATTTTGGAATTTACCTTGTTTGGAACCCTCTGAGCTTTTTGGACTTGTGTGAGTTTTTTCTTTCCAATATCAGGTAATTTTTCTGTCATTATTTCTTCAAAGAGGTTTTCTATTCTTTGGCCAGTTTCTTCTCATTCTGGTACCCCTTTATTTGGATACTGTTTTTTTTTTGTTGTTGTTGTTGTTGTTGTTCCCAAGTTCCCTTAGTCTTTCCTCTTGTTTTTTAATATTTTTTTATATAAATGCTGCTGTGCTTGAGTATTTTTTTCAACCTTGTCTTCTAGCTCACTGAGGCACTCCTCAACTTCTTCTCATCTACTGTTGTTGTTTTCTATTGTGTTCTTTATTGAAGCTATGTCTTTTTTCATTTCTTCTTGGTTCTTCATTTCCTCTTGGTTCTAACACATATTGTTGACTTTGTCTTCCATCCTATTCAGCATCCTTATGACCATTGCTCTGAATTCTTTCTCTGACATATCCCTTGCCTCCATTTCACTTGCTTCCTCTTCCAGTGAGTCCTCTTTTTCTTTCATATTCATGCTGCTTCTTTGCCTCCCCATGATCCTTCCTCTCAGAATGTCTGGTTGTGTAGCTCTCTCTCCTGCATAGACCTGAAGGCACAAAATACAACACAACAAGACACCATGTCCAGGGCACAAAACACAAATGTATTCATAATACTAATAACCCCAAATAGAGATGACCATCAGTTTGAGAACCTCTAGAAGGGTCGCCTAAGTCCATTGGAAAATTCAGATGTTTACATTACTATTCATAACAGTAGCAAAATTACAGTTATGGAGGAGGAAAAATGGCAGTGGGATAGATGGATGCATCTGGAGCCTTGACGCTGGGCAGAGGTAGAGAGAGCAGCTGAGAGTCTCACTGGGAGTGTTTGTTGGCGAAGTTAAGAGTCAGTTATCCTCCAGGAGAAGGTGAGGACTGCTGGAAGGGGTCCCCTGACCAGGCAGATCCACTGCCATGGGGTTTTTGTCTGCCAGAGCCACCAGCATGAACACAGAGACCACACCATCTTGCAAAGGGAAGTGCATATCTACGGCGGTCTGAAAAGCTACAGCTGCAGCACCAACTAAACAGACAGGGGACCCAGAACGCTACTCTCCAATCGGCACAGACACATGGACTCAGAGGAGCTCCACACAGCACACAGAAAGGTCAAATTTCGATAAGGTGAGGTCTCCTGTCCTGCAGAACAGAGACGTGCACACTGTGGGAACCGGGCTGCGGGAAAGCTGCTTCTGGAGAAGTCCGCAGATGTGGGGCAGAGTGTGATCCCTAAGTGTGGAAGGGGGCTCTTGGAGTTGACAGAGGGGAGCTCTAGAAAACAACTCATTTTGATCTCACACACAAGGACAGCCTGGGAGTTATTACAGTGTTTTGGCTGCTCAAATCCCCACAAACCAGTATTGAGAACCACAGAGTAGCAAGATCTAAGCACAGCCTAGAGAGGTCCTGTGCTTAGAGGTCAATTCTGAAACACTGCCACCCAGTGGATGATGCACAAATTGACTCTCGCATTACCACAAAAGAATAAAGAGATTAAAACACAACTCAGCAGTGGAACACAGGGAAATGCAATACCCCATCTTCCCCCCACCGACTGGAAAAAGGAGTTCCAAGCACAACAATAGTGGAAGTGAATGACCTCTACTAATGCCCATTCTAATTTTTTTTCTTTTTCTTTTTTTTTAAATTTTTATTTTATTTTTATTTTTCCACATTTTAATTAAAAAAACTATTTTTTTCTTTTCTCCTCAATTGATTTTACCTTTTTAATTATTACATTTTTGTTTTCAGCTAGTATTATTACTACTCCTAGTTTACCTTTTTAGAAAAAAAAAGTGTCATTTGTTTTCTCTTTATTTTACTTTAGGATTAGAGTTCTACATGATCCATATATCTGCTGTCTACAAGAAACCCACCTCAGGAAAAGAAATGCTCACAGATTGAGGGTGAAGGGATGGAAGATGGTATTTCAGCCAATGGAGATGAAAAAAAAAGAGCTGAGATTGCAATACTTATATCTGAAAAATTAGATCTCAAAATGAAGGACATAACCAGAGATAAAGAAGGCCACTTCATAATACTAAAGGGAACAATCCAACAAGAAGAAATAACTCTGGTAAACAAATACGCACCCAATATAGGAGCACTTAAATACATAAAAATACTCCTGGAGGATATTAAGGAAGAGACTGACAGAAATACAATCATAGTAGGAGACTTTAATACCCCACTGTCACCACTGGACAAATCCTCTAAACAAAAAATCAGCAAAGAAACATCAATCCTAAGTGACTCACTAGACCAGATGGAATTAATTGACATCTTGAGAACATTTCACCCCAATGCTGCAACGGACCTAAATAGAACCTTTTCGAAAGATGACGGAAGGCCAAGAGACACATGAAGACATGTTCAAAGTCACAAATTATCCGAGAGATGCAAATCAAAACGACAATGCAATACCATCTTACACCTGTCAGAATGGCAATCGTCAACAAATCAACAAACAACAAGTGTTGGCGAGAATGTGGAGAAAAAGGAACCCTTGTGCACTGTTGGTGGGAATGCAGACTGGTGCAGCCACTGTGGAGAATAGTATGGAGTTTCCTCAAAAAACTAAATTTGGATCTCCCATTTGACCCAGCAATCCCACTCTTAGGAATTTATCCTAAGAAATTAGAAACAACAATCAGAAAAGATTTATACACACCTATGTTCATAGCAGCGCAATTTACAATAGCTACAATTTGGAAACAGCTTAGGTGCCCATAAGCAGATGAGTGGATCAGAAAACTGTGGTACATCTACACAATGGAATTCTATGCTGCCATTAAAAAGAAGGAATTCTTACCATTTGCAGCAACCTGGATGGAACTGGAGAGCCTTACGCTTAGTGAAATAAGCCAGTCAGTGAAGGAGAAACACCACATGATCTCACTCATTTGTGGATAATAAAGAACATTATAAACTGATGAACAAAAGGATAGACACAGAAGCATTAAAGCATCAAACAAACTGTCAAATTACAGCAGGAAGTTTAAGGAGAGGTGGGGTAGATAAGAGATCAACCAAAGGACTTGTATGCATGCATATAAGCATAACCAGTGAACACAGACACTGGGAGGTTGGGCTATGCCTGGGAGGGGGTCACAATGGGGAGATATGTATACATGTAACACAATAAAAAAAATTCTAGCCTTATCAGATTCTAAGACAGTCCAGGGCTGTAGAAGCTTGGCTTCCTCAATTTCCAGGGGGCAACCCTAGCCTCCTACTCTCTCCAGCTCTGTGGCTGCCACCATTTTTGTTGGGATTTATTTATCTTCTATAATTGAAACTTGGTAGCCTTGAATGGAGGGTGCGTAGAAAGCCTGACCTCCTCATCGCCAGGGAAACCCAAGCCTCCCTCCAGCTTGCTCTGTGGCTGCAGCCATCTTGGTTGAGGTTAATTTGTATACTTCCTCCTGATTGGCTGGTAGGCGTGGCTGGTGGGCATAGTTGAGTGATGGTTAACTTGCATATTACTCTTTTGTTAGATTGGATAACTACATCTATTATTACACAAATAAAATAAATTCATGACTTTTTGTTACCACTAAAAAAAATCACAGTTATGAAGTAGCAACAAAAATAATTTTATAGTTGGGGGTCCCAACAACACGAGGAACTGTATTAAAGGGTCATGACATTAAAAATGTTGAGAACTACTGCTCTAGTTGACATATGACCTTTCAGTCCACAGATTCCTTCATCAGCTGTGTTTCATTCACCAATTCTGGGTGGGTGTTGTTCAATTCAGCTCTTCCTTCTAAATGCTCTATAAGAAAGCACAGAGCCCCTCCATGTATTTGGCACCACTTTGTCTCCTAGACAGACTTTTTAGCCTCCTGCAGTCAAGGTAGACTGAAGTCTTGGTGTTTGTGGGTTCTCAGTTGAGGCAGCTAGTCCCTGGATATTGTGGTTGTAGGGTCCCGAGAGGTATCTGTGGTCTCCCTGTTTGAAGGTAAGGCTAGGCTTTTGATCACAACTGGTCTCCTCTTCAAGGTGGTGTGGTCTCTGCTGCAGCCCTGGCCACTCCAGGAGAGATTTCAGCAGCAATTGAGGCTGTCCAGCCAGGGGAGCCCTATATGCCAGTCCCCAACAGTCCCATGGATGATAGCTGTCTCTCACTCACAAATACAGATACTCCTCGCATGTCCACACACTCCCCTTGCGTTCTCTCACTCACACACTATCTTTCAGCCTGCCATCCTATCAGCAGCCATCTTGGATCTTGGCACATGATGTTTGTGTTCTGTTTTTTCTAATTAACATTATTGCATATAGACATTGCAACACATCAACACAAACCACTTGCTTGGTCCTCTAATGGCTATTTAGTAAACCATGGAGTTGATAATGCTATTTTTTGGCTTAGTCAGTCCACTTACTGTTGGGCATTTGGGTACTTCCAATGTTCACTTATTTATAAATGGCTGTGCTATAAATATACTTATAATATTAAGTTTTCTTTTTTGGATTATTTCTTCAGGATATTGTACCATAAGTAAGATTACTAAGTCAAAGTGTAGGCACTTGTATAAACCTTTATGTCATTTAGTAGCTTCTGCCTTAATCCACCATTCACAGGGCCACCCAATAATATCAGTTGAGTTTATTTGTTTTCATAACTAAAGTATTGTCACTTATAATTTTAGAGAATTTTTACACTTTTTAAAAACTTTCTCATCTGGAATTAAGAATTTGAATTTGTGTTAGTGGGATGACCAGGTCTTTCAAGAAAAACAAACATTAAATACTTATTTAAAATTAAGAATTTTATTTGCACCCTATGAGTAGCCTGTGTGAGTTACCCAATAGCCTATGGTCATCAGACATGGGACAGAACTCAGTCAGAGCCCCCTAAGCTGCCATCCTCCCATGTGCTTGTCTGGCATTGGCTGATTTAGGGCTTTTTTTCTTTTTATTTGGTGAACTGAAATAATTTTTTATTCCATTAAGATGGATTTTTTAATACTCATTCATACATTCATTAAACAAACATTTGTTAATTAACCCCCATTTCCCAAGCATTGTACAAGTAATCTATACAGTTGTCCCAGGTTATATGTGACTGGTTAAATATGACCTTTAGTCACACCTGTCCAAGTTTTGGCAAGCACAGTCTTCAACAGTGTACCATTTATATGAAAATTATAAATTGCAGACACAATTATTTACATGCTGAGTTCCATGCCTTCACAAGGGCTCAAGCTGTCAGCATAATATATCTCATTACAACCAGCACTGAGTATGGGAAGGATTGCTTTTTAAAACTATGTGTGCAAAATATCAATTAGTCATAGGAGAGAAATTAGTTGGCATGTGTCCAAGATTTTTCACCTTGGGGAGGGAGGGGAAACTTATTTACTTGATATTTTATAGCTGAATCAAATGAAAAAGGAGATAACAAAACCAATCAATTTGGGTTTGTTGATTCTTTAATCTGCTTTTCAATTAACTGCAGAGGCATGCATAGAAAAGAGCCAGTGAGGAAGGTGGTATTTTCAAAATATGACTGCAATATTCACTATAAATATTACTGCACTTGGGCAGGAGGCTACAGAAATCAATAGATGCTTTTTAGGGCTTCTATTCCAGAAACTGCAGCTGCCTTGGATAAACCACCTCTCCTTGTGTCACTTTATTTTTTTTTTAATTTGCATTTTACCTTTTATTTATTTATTTTTAATTAAATTTTTATTATTCAGATTATTACATTTGTTTCTCTTTTTCCCCCTCTATAGCACCCCTCCAACCAGCTTCCACCCTTCCCTCAGCCCTTACCGCCCCCCCATTGATCTCATCCATAGGTGTGCGATTTTTGTCCAATCTCTTCCCGCACTCCGAGAATTGTCAGTCCATTCCCTTTCTATGCCCCTGATTCTATTATATTCACCAGTTTATTCTGTTGATCAACTGGTGAATATAATTCACTTAATTTTTAGACTCACTTGTTGATAGATATGTATTTGTTGTTCATAATTTTTTGGCTTTTACCTTTTTCTTCTTCCTCTTCTAAAAGATTACCTTTCAGCATTTCATATAATACTGGTTTGGAGTTGAAGAACTCCTTTAGCTTTTTCTTATCTGTGAAGCTCTTTATCTGTCCTTCAATTCTGAATGATAGCTTTGCTGGATAGATTATTCTTGGTTGTAGGTTCTTGCTATTCATCACATTGAATATTTCTTGCCATTCCTATCTGGCCTGCATCGTTTCTGTTGAGAAATCAGCTGAGAGTCGTATGGGTGCTCCCTTGTAGGTAATGAACTGTTTTTCTCTGGCTGCTTTTTGTCTTTTGCTCTGTGTATTTTAATTATGATGTGTCTTGGTGTGGTCCTCTTTGGATTCCTTTTATATGGGGTTCTGTGTGCTTCCTGGACTTGTAAGTCTATTTCTTTAACCAGATGTGGGGAGTTTTCAGTCATTATTTCTTTAAATAGGTTTTCAGAATCTTGCTCTCTCTCTTCTTCTGGCAACCCCACAATTCTGATGTTGGTACGCTTGAAGCTGTCCCAGAGGCTCCTTACATTATTTTCACATTTTTGGATTCTTTTCTCTTCTTGCTTTTCCAGTTGAGTGTTTTCTGCTTCTTTATATTTCAAATTTTTGACTTGATTATTGCCTTCTTCTAGTCTGCTGTTAGGACTCTGTATAATATTTTTTATTTCATTCAGTGTATGTTTAATTTCTAGTTGGTCCTTTTTCATCTCCTCTTGGCTCTCACCAACTTTATCCAACTTCTCTAGCATATTCTTGAAAAACCTTTTAAGTGTGGTTTTGAACTCTATATCCAGTCGTTTTTTTTTTCCTCCATTTCTTTTGTTTGTGATCCCTTCCCTTGTCTCAGCAATATCACTATACCGGGGAAACTTCTGTGTTGAATTCAGCCTTATGATACCAGACTTGCAAAACCGAAGAAGCCTCTGTTGAGCTTGGGATGGGTGGAGTCTCAGGGCTTAAGGGACTGCCTTGCCTTCCAGTCGGCCCGCCCTCCACGGCCCCTGAGTCTCACGTGACTGGGTAATTGCTGGAGCGGTCCTTGTGTGCTCACCCGCAGTGCCTCTAACCGCTGCCTTTCCAACTCCCCTGCGCACCAGGACCACAAGAGTCTAGGTCTCCAGGGTTTCCCCCAAAACAGGGGCTTAGTTGAGTCAGAAGTGGCACAGTTGGGAGGGTCTGTCTCCCGCCCACTCGTGAAAGCCAGCGGCACAATCAGCAATCTGTCCTCTGCGCAGTGACCAGACCTCTGATCTTGTGTGACTCCCCTAAATTTCCATGCCCCTCTCCCTTTTCACAGTCCAAACTCCCCCTGTATGAGTTTCGGCTGGATCTGGGGTTTAGTGTCATAAGATAAGGGGTTCAATGCTGTTGGGAGTCTTCATTTCCCTCCCGCCAGAGAAAGCCAGCCAGGTACTCAGGCACCCACTCTCTCAGTGAGCGCATCTCCATACCTCAGCTTTTTGCAGCTCCTCTGGGTTTCTGTGAGCCCCTCTCTTTCCTTCTAGCTGTAGAACTTACACTCAGCCAACTTTCCTGTGGTTCTGGATGATGTCCGTTCTGTCTTTTAGTTGTAGTTTTGAAATTTTTGTGCAAGGCAGCAGTATAGGTGTTTACCCATGCTGCCATCTTGGTTTCTCCTCCTTGTGTCACTTTTGATTTCTTCTCTGAAACAAGAGAAAGGTCAGGTTCAACAAATATTGACTGAGCTTCCACCAAGTGTAGGAATCTGGGATGGATACTGGAAGGGTTTTTATGTATGTAAAATTTTGTAAGGAGTTCTAACTTGATGTTCCTATTTGCTCCTATAGAGGAATTATTAAATTGAGCAGTCTGATTTTTGAGACATCTGAGAATATGAACTGGGTATTACATGATGACAGGGAATTGTCATTAATTGTATAAGCTATGGATATGGTAATCTGGTTTTCTAAAAAAATGTCCATATATTTTAAAAGGTATCCTGAAGTACATTAGGGTGAAAGGACACAACTTTGGCATCTGCTTTAACATAGTGTAACCCAAGGTTGAAGGTGAAATAGATGAAGAAAATATAGCCAAATCATAATTACTATTCAAGCTGGCGATGGAACAATTGGATTTCACTGTACATTTTTTTTTATTTCTGCATATTAAAAAAACTTTTTAATAAATTTTTATTTTTATTTATTTACTTTCTAATATATCTTTATTGTTCAGATTATTACAGCTGTTCCTCATTTTTGCCCCCATAGCTCCCATCCACCCGGTACCCATGCACATTCTGCTCTTATCCCCCAACTGTCCTCATCCATAGGTGTGCGATTTTTGTCCAATCTCTTCCCGCACTCCGAGAATTGTCAGTCCATTCCCTTTCTATGCCCCTGATTCTATTATAGTCAATAGTTTATTCTGTTAATTGGATTTTTTATTCAATTAATTTTTAGATTCACTTGTTGATAGATAAATATTTGTTGTTCATAATTTTTATCTTTACTTTTTTTCTTCTTCCTCCTCTTCTTAAAGAATACCCTTCAGCATTTCATATAATCCTGGTTTGGTGGTGATGAACTCCTTTAGCTTTTTCTTATCTGTGAAGCTCTTTATCTGATCTTCAATTCTGAATGATAGCTTTGCTGGGTAGAGTAATCTTGGTTGTATGTTCTTATTATTTAGTACTTTGAATATTTCTTGCCACTCCTGTTTGGCCTGCATAGTCTCTGTAGAGAAATCAGCTGACAATCGTATGGGTGATCCCTTATAAGTAACTAACTGCTTTTCTCTTGCTGCTTTTAATATTCTCTCTTTGTCTTTTGCTTTTGGAAATTTAATTATGATGCGTCTTGGTGTGGTCCTCTTTGGATTTATTTTGTTTGCGTTCTCTGCACTTCCTGGACATCTAGGTCTATTTCTTTCACCAGGTGGGGGGAAGTTTTCTGTCATTATTTCTTCAAATACGTCTTCAGTATCTTGCTCTTTCTCTTCTTCTGGCATCCCCATAATTCTGATGTTGGCATGCTTGAAGTTGTCCCAGAGGCTCCTCACACTATCTTCATATTTTTGGATTCATTTTTTTTTTTTTGCTTTTCCAGTTGAGTGTTTTTTTGTGTGTGTCTTTCAAATCTTTGACTTGATTCTTGTGATCCTCTAGTCTGTTGTTGGATCTCTGTATATTGTTTTTTTTTATTTCAAGAAGTTTATGCTTAATTTCTAGTTGGTCCTTTTTCATATCCTTGAGGTTCTTGCTAAATTTATTGGACTTTTCTACAAAATTCTTGAAAAACCTTATAGCCATGGTTTTGAACTCTATATCCAGTAGTTTGTTTTCCTTCATTTTTTCATTTGTGATCTGTTTCTTTGTCTCTGCATTTTGGCTGCTTCCCTGAGTTGATAGAGTGGCTTTGTGTGCTAAGTGTCCTATAGGACTCAGTGGCTCAGCCTCCCCAGTTACCTGAGGTGGAAACTCTTGGTGCACCACTTTGTGGGCTGTGTGCATAGTTTTGTTGTATTTAAGTCTTGATTGTTGTTGGTATCACTGGGAAGAATTGCCCTCCAGGCCAACTGGCTGTGAGGATCATCTGTGTCTATGCTGGGAGAATTTCTTGCTGGAAACACCCTTATGAGACAAGATTTTCAAAAGCTTCTGTGCTCAGCTTGGATGGGGCAGAATCTCAGGGTGGAGCAGACAGCAATAGCTTCCCATCAGCCCTGCCCTAATAGGCCCCTGGGTCTCAGTGTCTTGTGGTAATTGCTGCAAGAACCTCTGAGAGAAAACCACCCTCAATTTTTTCCTGCTGCCAAACAATCCAGTTTCTCCCCAAATGAGTCTGGTTCCCCAGAATCTCACTCAGAAGTAGAGTTCAGAGCAGTCAGAAGCTTTTGACTCCATTTCAATTGAGAAAGCCACCACATACTCAGTTGCCAGCTCTCTGTGTATACATTTCTCCGTACCTCTGCCTTCCACAGTTCCTCTGCGTCTTGGTGTGCTTTTTTCTTTCTTGACAGTCCAGTTTCTTCCCAAATGAGTCTGGGTCCCCAGAGTCTTACCGAGAACTGGAGTTCAGAGCAGTTGGGAGCTTTTTTCTCCCTTCTGATTAAGAAAGCCAATTCTCTCCATAAGTGTGCCTCTGTATCTCTGCCTTCCGCAATTCCTCTGAGTCTCAGTGTTTCTCTTTCCTGACAGTCCAGTTTCTTCCTGAATGAGTCTAGGTTCCCAGAGTCTCTTGCAGAACTGGAGTTCAGGGCAGTCAGGAGCTTTTGTCTCCCTCCCACTTGAGATAGGCAGCCACACACTCAGTTTCCAGTCCTCTCCACTTGTGCATCTCAGTACCTCTGCCTCCTGCAGCTCCTCTGAGTCTCAGTGTGCTTTTCTCTTTCCTTCTAGTTATAGAATTTCCACTCAGTCAGCCTACCTGTGGTTTTTGGATGATGTCCGTTTTGTCTTTTAGTTGTAGTTTAGAAATTGTTGTGCGAGGCAGCAATTTAGATGTTTACCTATGCTGCCATCTTGGTTTTTCCAAAAGGAGTTTTTTAATCAGTGGCTTAATTTGAACACAGATATATTTCTTTTATTGGATTGATAGGATTTTGGAGGCAAATTCTCTGTAATGGCTAGTTTAAAAAATTGAGAACACCATTGTTTGATGTTATACGAATTCACATTGCTTGTGCTTCTTTTTTTCTTTATTGATTAGGGTATTACATATGTGTCCTTATTTCCCCATTGCCCTCCGAATCCTCACAGTTCTCAAAGTTCAGCACTGCAGCTAGCCCTGTTAAGAAAAGCAGCCTCATTAGAGATATACAGGTGCAATAAATGCATGAATCACAGCATGACAGTTTAGTATTGGTGGGAGTGAAGTGGATTAGGAAGCATCAAATTTTACTAAATAAAAGATAACAATGAAACCGGCTAGATATGCTTGAGACTGGTTAAAGGTAGGGGCAAATATTAGGCTATATCCTTGTTTTTTGCCTACAATGGCAGTATCATAGCAATTATTAAATCATGGGGTAATTAATCTAAAAGATTTCCTTGTTTAACAAGTGTATTTGTAAATATAACATGGTGGTTTTTCACTTTGGCAAGAAACTGGCAGAAGAGTGAAAAAGTTAAAACCCTTTCAGCTGAGATGGAGTACATTAATCCTTTATAAAAATTTATTGTTTCCTCTTTGATTTGCAATAGTTCATTTTCTCTCTGTAAATAACAGCATAGCTTCGTTTATCCAGCTGCAGCCTTCTGGAGTCTATAGATGGATTATCAGGTGAGTTTTTTGGCACCTGAGTAACTAATTCTGTGTCCTGAGGGACCTCTTTTCTCTGAGACAATTTTCCACCCCCAATAAAACTTTTAGTCAACTGGGAAAGGTTCCTGAATTGGGAAATCTTTTCTCTGAATAAGAGATAGTGTCCCTTATTGACAAGGATGAATTCTAACTAATGGGCATCTACAAAGTAGGCAAGCGTCTCTAAGAAGAAAAAGTCACTGTTCTAGGATGTGGAATTGCGTTGTACACTATTTTTTTTTTTGCCCTGGGCTACTGCACCTGTGCTGATCTGACAAGAATTCAAATGCAGTCTTCCCTTAACAAACTCCCAAGATTGTGCTGGCAGGCGAGAAAAAAGGTAGGTCCCTGGAACCGTCCCTAATATTAAAGGTCATTTCTAAAATCACAATCTGAGAAATCACTATGTTTAATACAGAACTCAGGATTCTGAAACATTGTTCTTAGCTGTATTAAAAAAGCTTGCATCTACATTTAAATATGATCGTGCAGTGTTGAGAAGACATTGTCACCTTGCCCATTGTTAAAAATACTTGATCTGCCATTGATTTCATTGAATATGGCCTGGTAGGTGCCTTTGGAGAGCAGTGGACACTTTTGGGACCCAGTCACATCAGACACAGAAATGCTTGCCTATTGTGAACTGGTATCTCCCAGAAATGTTGGCTCTGTCTGGTTTTGTAAATTAAACCATATTACCCTTACCAACCTCTGTGATAAAATTATAGCTGTTTTCATGAGTATTCTATGGCTACTAAGATGTAATATAAATTACATTTTAGAACATGGCAAGGTTATTTTTTCTTTATTTTTTGCACAATAAAAAAGTTATAAGACTTTTAAAAATTATATATTTTAAGATAAATTGTTATTTTATAATAAATGATTAGAAATGATGCTCTATTACATATGAAGGAGATGTGCCTTGTGTGTTGCCTTAGTTGTGAAATGTATCCCATTGCTCACCACTCCTTAATAAATATTTTCTTTGAAAACTCAACGCCTTTAAGCTGCTCCTTCTATAAAGGCTTTATCTCACAGGCAATCCCTTAACTGTTTGTTTATTTAATCACCCTCTTCAAGGCTTCCAGTAGCTAAGTGTTTGCTCAAAACACCTTTAAATTTAGTAGGAATAAAATACCTATCTTTCTTCATAATTGAGACATCAGATACTAGCTGAAAGATTATTACCATAATTTTATGCATATTTTACCTAATAAGTTATATTTAAATGGGATCTACCTATATTAAAGATATCCAGGACCATTATGACAATTACAATTTTCTTAATATTACCTTTTCTCCTCAATCTACCTCAACGTGTGGGGTACTTCCTTATTAATAGTTACCTTTTTCATATAGTTATTTTTGAATAATAATGTAATTTAAGGCTTTAGACACTTCTTAGGGTAAAAAAGTTTAAGTTATAGGTCATGGAAAGAATTATGCAAAAATCTTCAGGGTTAGTTCTCCAACATGGAAGTTAAAATAGTGTATTATATCCCTCTTTAGTGTTTACATTAGTCTCCCCCAACTGCATCCAATCTATATTTTCCTGAACATTTCATAGGAAACTTCTCTGTATCCTTAAAGTATTATATTTTTCACTGAAACCAGTTTGGCTCAAAGGATAGAGCATCGGCCTGTGGACTGAAAGGTCCCAGGTTCGATTTCGGTCAAGGGCATATACCTTGGTTGCGGGCACATCTCCAGTAGGGTGAGTACAGCAGGCGGCTGATCAATGTCTCATCGATGTTTCTAACTTTCTATCCCTCTCCCTTCCTCTCTGTAAAAAATTAATAAAAATATATTTTTTAAAAAAGGAAGCTCCTTTAAAAAAAAGTGTTATATTTTTCCAAGTCCCAATGTTTGGAAAATTTAATACGAGTGTTTATATGTGCTATGTAATTCTAAGCATTCAAATTAAAATTGAAAAAAAATATACTTCTTAGCTGCACAAGAACAATAATTTGCAAATATCCATAGCATTGTCTGCTCAAGCCTATTGAGGTTATGAAGAAAGAGGCAATGTTACATGAACCAATGTGCTGACTATTTAATAATAACTCAGATTTAATTTCTTTCCTAATTAACATGACATTTATGAACTTGACAGTTGCTTTCAATAAAAATACATATACAAAGGACTCCTGGCTGAATTTTAAATGAAAACCAGAAGCATATTAGAATCAATCATTTGTCTAATGTTGCTAAATTAAGTTTTTCTTTAATTTCAAACATTTTACTCTACATATAGCATGTCCTCTCCCTTTGAGTCTGCAGGTATATTGCTAATAAATACTTTTACAAATGTGACTATGCAAAGAACAAGTGAATATTGATTAAACTGGATAATGTATTATTTTCTAGGATAAGTATATTAAATTAACTCTCAGTGAACAAACAGCAAGAATTAAGCTAGTTAATTTTTGGAGATGCAACTAGCTTATGTTCAGACCAAACACTGATTTCGCTCTTCTTTTTGTTGTTGTTGTTATTATTATTATTATTATTATTATTATTATTATTTTGCATTTTAATTTTTTTATTGATTAAGGTATTACATATGTATTCTCATCTCCCAATTACTTTCCAACTCCCCCAACCCCAATCATGTCTTCATGGCCATGTTGTCTGTGTCCATTGGTTAGGCTTATATACATGCATACAGGTTCTTTAGTTGATCTCTCCCCTTTATACTCACCTTCCCCTACCTTCCCTATGAGGTTTTATAGTCTGATCAATGCTTCCCTGTCTCTGGATCTTTTTTTGTTCATCAGTTAATGTTGTACATTATTTCCCATAGATGAGTGAGAGCATGTGATATTAATCTTTCTCTGACTGACTTATTTCATTTAGTATAATGCTCTCCAGTTCCATCCATGTTGTTGCAAATGGTATGAATTCCTTCTTTTTTTTACCAGAGCATAGTATTTCATTGTGTAGATGTACCACAGTTTTGGAATCCACTCATCTGCTGATGGGCACTTAGGCTGTTTCCAAATCTTAGCTATTGTAAATTGTGCCACTATGAACATAGGGGTGTACGTATCCTTTCTCATTGGTATTTCCAGCTTCTTGGGATATATTCCTAGGCGTGAGATCACTGGGTCAAATGGGAGTTGCATTTTTAGGTTTTTGAAGAAATGCCATACAGTTCTCCACAGTGCCTGCTCCAGTCTGCATTCCCACCAGCAGTGCAGGGGAGTTGCTGTTTATCTGCATCCTCTCCAACACTTGTTTGTTGATTTGTTGATGATATCTATTCTGACAGGTGTGAGATGATACCACATTGTTGTTTTGATTTGCATCTCTTGAATAATTAGTGACTTTGAGTATGTTTTCATATGTCTTTTGGTCTTCCTTCTGTCTTCTTTCAAAAAGTTTCTATTTAGGTCTGTTGCCCTTTTTTTTTAATTGGATTGTATATCTTCCTTTTAAAGCTGTACAAATTCCCTATAAATGTTGCAGATTAAGCCCTTATCGGTGAAAACATTGGCAAATATGTTCTCCCATGTAGTGGGCTTTCTTGTTTTGACGTGAAAAGCTTTTTATTTTGATGTAGTCCCATTTATTTATTTTCTCTTTAGTGTGCATTGCCTAGGAGCAGTATCAGTGAAGAAATACTTTCAGCATATGTCTGAGATTTGGCTGCCTGTAGTTTCCTCTAGTGATTTTATGGTTTGCTGTCTTATATTTAAGTCCTTTATCTATTATGAGTTTATTTTTATGTGTGGTGTAAGTTCGTGGTCTAGTTTGATTTTTTGCATGTATCTGTCCAATTTTCCCCACACCATTTATTGAAGAGACTGTCTTGATTCCATTATATGTTCATGCCTCCTTTGTCGAATATTAATTGGGCATAGTGGTTTGGGTCAATTTTAGGTTCTCTAATCTATTCCATTTATCTATATGTCTGTTCTTGTGCCAGTAACAGGCTGTTTTTAGAACAGTGGCTTTGTTATACAGCTTGATATCTGGTATTGAAATCCCACCTACCTTGTTCTTCTTTCTCGGGATTGCTGCAGATATCTGGGGTATTTTTTATTCCAGATTAATTTTTGGAGAGTTATTTGTAGGTCAGTGAAATATGCCATTGGTATATTAATGGGGAGTGCATTGAATCTATAGGTTGCTTTGGGAAGTATGGACATTTTGATGATGTTGATTCTACCAACCAATTAACATAGTATGTTCTTCCATCTGTTTATGTCTTTCTCTATCTCTTTTTTCAGTGTCCTGTGGTTTTTTGCATATAGGTCTTTTACCTCCTTAGTTAAGTTTATTCCTAAATGTCTTAATTTGGGGGGGGCAATGGTAAATTAGATTGTTCTTTTAGTCTCTCTTTTTGTAAGTTCACTATTGGTGTATAGCAATGCCACAGATTTCTTGGCATTAACTGTGTATCCTGCTATATTGCTGAATTCATTTATTAAGTTTATTAATTTTTTCATGGAATCTTTAGGCTTTTCTATGTACAGTATCATATCATCTGCAAATAAGGACAGTTTTACTTGTTTTCCAATTTGGATGTCTTTTATTTCTTCTTCTTATCTGATAGAATACTTCCAGTACTATGTTGAACAGGAGTGGTGAGAGTGGGCATCCCTGTCTTGTTCCTCTTGTTAGGGGAAATAGCTTTAGTTTTTATCCATTGAGTGTAATGCTGGCTGTGGGTTTGTCATATATGGCTTTTATGATGTTGAGGTATCACTCTTCTATTCCAACCTTGAAGAGAGTTTGTATCAAGAAAGGGTGTTGGACTTTGTCAAATGCTTTTTCTGTGTCAATTGATATGACTATGTGATTTTTATTCCTAAACTTGTTTATGTGATGCATCATGTTTATTCTTCTGCAGATATTGTACCATTCTTGCATCCCTGAAATAAATCCTGCTTGATCATGGCATATGATCTTTCTGATGTACCGTCTGATTCTTCTATTTGCTAGAATTTTGTTGAGGATTTTGGCATCTATGTTCTTAAGGAATATTGGCCTGTAATTCTCTTTCATTGTGTTGTCTTTATCTGGTTTTGGTATTAAGATGATGCTGGCTTCATAGAATGAGCTTGGAAGTGTTCCTTCATCTTGAATTTTTTGGAATATTCTGTGGTGGATAGGTTTTAGTTCTTTCTTGAATGTTTGGTAGAATTCCCATGTGAAGCCATCTGGTACTGGGCTTTTATGTGCTTAAAGCTTTTTAATGACTGCTTCAATTTCTTCCTTAGTTATCAGCCTATTGAAATTTTTGAGTTTTGGAAGGTTCTATTTTTCTAGTAATATGTCCATTTTTCCATGTTGACTAGTTTGTTGGAATAGAGTTGTTCATAGATTTTTTTTTAATAATCCTTTGTATTTCTGTGGGGTCTGTTGTTATTTCACCTCTATAATTTCTGATTTTTTTATTTTTATTTGGGTCCCCTCTCTTTGTTTCTTGGTGAGCCTGGCTCAAGGTTCATCAATCTTGTTTATACTTTCAAAGAACCAGCTTTTGGTTTCATTTATCTTTTGTATTTTTTTTTTTTGTCTCTATGTATGTCATTTATTTCTGCTTTGATCTTTATTATCTCCTTCCTTTTGCTTGCTCTGGCCTTTTCATTTTGCTGTCTCTCTAATTCTGTGAGTTGTAGAGTTAAATGATTTACTTACATTTTTCTTGTTTTCTGTTTGCTTGTTTTGTTTTAATTTTTTGGTCTTTAGAACTATAAACTTCCCTCTCAGGACTGCTTTCTTTGTGTTCCATATATTTCGGATTGCTGTGTTTTGTTGTCATTAGTTTTCTAGAAGCTTTTAATTTCTTCTTTGATCTCATTGGTAACTCAATCAATGTATAATAGCATGCTATTCAGCTTCCAAGTGTTTGCTTTTTTATTTTTTTATTGTAGTTTATTTCTAACATTATGGCATTGTGGTCTGAGAAGATGCTTGGTATAATTTCAAACTTCTTGAATTTGGAGAGACTTCGCTTGTGACCCAATATGTGGTCTATTTTAGAAAATGTTCCATGTGCACTTGAAAAGAATGTATATTCTATGGCTTTGGGGTGAAATGTTCTGAATATGTCAATTAAGTTCATGTGATCTAGTGAGTTATTTAGGATTGCTGTGTCTTTGCTGATTGTTTTGTCTGGAGCAGTGGTTCTCAACCTTCCTAATGCCGCGACCCTTTAAGACAGCTCCTCATGTGGTAGTGACCCCCAACCATGAAATTATTTCCGTTGCTACTTCATAACTGTAATTTTGCTACTGTTATGAACTGTAATATAAATATCTGATATGCAGGATATATTTTCATTGTTACAATCGAACATAATTAAAGCATAGGGATTAATCATAAAAACAATATGTAATTATATATTGTAAAATGTTATTTCTAATTACAAATAAATGAAATTTTGTCTTGAATCATGGTGTAGCATGGGCAACAGTCTTCATATAACAACAGTAAACTACATTGCTACATTTTTCTACATGGAGGAGTAGTGTGTTGGCTCCTAAGACCATGGGAAATAGGTGTTTTCCAATAGTCTTAGGCGACCCCTGTGAAAGGGTCGTTCGACCCCCAAAGAGGTCACGACCCACAGATTGAGAACCACTGGTCTAGAGGATTTATCCAGTGATGTCAATGGAGTATTAAAATCCCCTACTATGATTGTATTGTTGTCAATCTCTCCCTTGATATTTTCCAGCAGTTTTTTTTTTTTATGTATTTGGGTGCTCCTGCATTGGGTGCATATATGTTTACCAGGATTATATCCTTTTGTTGTATCGATCCTTTTAGTATTATGAAGTACCTTCTTTATCTCTTGTTATGGCCTTCACCATGTGGTCTATTTTGACACTTATAAGTATTGCTACCCAAACATTTTTTTCATTTCTATTTGCTTGAAAGATATTTTTCCATCCCTTCACTTTTTTAAAAAATATATTTTATTGATTTTTTACAGAGAGGAAGGGAGAGAGATAGAAAGTCAGAAACATCGATGAGAGAGAGACATCAATCAGCCACCTCCTGCACGCCCCACAGTGGAGATGTGCCCGCAACCAAGGTACATGGCCCCGACCGGAATCAAACCCGGGACCTTTCAGTCCGCAGGCCGACGCTCTATCCACTGAGCCAAACCGGTCTCAGCCCATCCCTTCACTTTCAGTCTCTGTGAACCCCTTGTTCAGAGGTGGGTCTCTTATAGACAGAATACATATGGGTCATGTTTCTTTATCCATTCAGCCATTTGATGTCTTTTGATTGGAGCATTTAATCCATTTACATTTAAAGTTATTATTGAAAGGTACCTGTTTGTAACCATTTCTATGTTTTGAGCCTGTGTTCCTTCTTACATTTTTATTTATTCTTTTTACTGTGTTTCCTTTAACATTTTTTAGATTGGTTGGCTTTTAGTGATAAGCTCCCTTTGCCTTTTTTGTCTGAAAAACTCCTGATTTCCTCTTCAATTTTGATTCATAGTCTTGGTGGATAGAGTATTCTTGGATTCAGTTCCTTGCTTTGCATTACTTTAGATATCCTTCCATTCCCTTCCAGCTTGATGTGTTTCTTTTGAGAATTCATTTGATAATCTAATGGGGGATCCTTTGTAGGTAACTGTCTGTCTCACTCTTGCAGCCTTTAAGATTCTCTCTTTATTGTTACCATTGCTTTTGTAATTCTTGTGTTTTGGTGTGGGTCTTTTGATATTCATCTTGCTTGAGACTCTCTGTACTTAACTTTTTTCTTCCCCATATCAGGGAAGTTTTCTGTCATTATTTCTTCAAATAAATTTTCTAATCCTTGCTGTTATTCTTGTCCTTCTGACAACCCCATTATATGTATGTCTTTTTTTTTTTTTTTTGCATTGTCCCAAAGCTCCCTTAGGCTCTCCTCCTGCTTTAAAATTTTTTTCTCTAGTTGCCATTCAGATTGGACTTATTTTTTTAAATTAAATCTTTATTATTACATTTGTTTCTCTTTTTTCCCCTCCATAGCACCCCTCCACCCAGCTCCCACCCTTCCCTCTGCCCTTACCTCCCTCCCATTGACCTCATCCATAGGTGTATGATTTTTGTCCAGTCTCTCCCTGTACACCCCTCACCCCTTTCCCCCTGAGAATTATAAGTCCACTCCCTTTCTGTGCCCCTGATTCTATTATATTCACCATGTTTATTCTGTTGACCAAATTTTTAATTCACTTAATTTTTAGATTCACTTGTCGATGGATATGTATTTGTTGTTCATAATTTTTTGGCTTTTACTGTTTTCTTCTTTCTCTTCTAAGAGTACCCTTCAGCATTTCATATAATACTGGTTTGGAGTTGATGAATTCCTTTAGCTTTTTCTTCTCTATGAAGCTCTTTATCTGCCCTTCAATTCTGAATGATAGCTTTGCTGGATAGATTATTCTTGGTTGTAGGTTCTTGCTATTCATCACGTTGAATATTTCTTGCCACTCCCATCTGGCCTGCATCATTTCTGTTGAGAAATCAGCCGACAGTCGTATGGGTGCTCCCTTATAGGTAATGAACTATTTTTCTCTTGCTGCTTTTAATATTCTCCCTTTGTCTTTTGCTCTTGGTATTTTAATTATGATGTGTCTTGGTGTGGTCCTCTTTGGATTCCTTTTATATGGGGTTCTGTGTGCTTCCTGGACTTGTAAGTCTATTTCTTTTACCAGATGTGGGAAGTTTTCATTCATTATTTCTTTAAATAGGTTTTCAGTATCTTGCTCTCTCTCTTCTCCTGGCACCCAGATTGGACTTATTTTTGTACTTTATTTTCTAATTCATTAATTTGGTCTTCTGCTTATTTTAATCTACTGTTGAATCCTACTATGGTGTTTTTTATTATAGCTATATTATTTTTCTTTTTTTTTCTGAATTTTGCATAGGTTGTTGATGTTCTCATCCATCCAGTGGATGAACTGTTTGAAAATTACTCTGAATTCTTTTTCTTTCATGCTGCATGCTTCCATTTCAGTTATTTCCCTTCTTGTTGTTTCCTCCTTTTCTTTCCTCTGGAGATTGTTTCATTGTCTCCCCATTCGAACTGTCACCAGAGATTTCAAATGCTGAGTTGCAGGATCCTGGCCATGTGCAGTGGGAGTTTTGCACCCCCCAAGTGTCACTGAAGAGCTCTGACACCAAGATGTGCAGCTGCTGTTAGTGGTGGGCACCATGCTCCCCCTGGGTCAGAGTCACAGGTGCGGAGTGTGGCCTTGTGTGTGCACTTAGGATCATGCACATATTTAAAATCTCCACTTTAGGACTCCCTTGACAAGAGATGAAAGCTATTTAACTTTTGCCAGTTGTGAAAGGAGAATTTGGTGAAACCTTAAAGTAACTAGAACTATATTTTGATTCTTTCAGGGTGTTTGATGCCCTTTTAAGACTATTAGCTCGCCAAGAGAAACAGGGCCTAAGTTTGCAGTCGATAATGACAGCCTGAGGGCTTTTCTACTTATACTGCTTTAAATATATATATTGATTTCAGAGAAAAAGGAAGAGGAAGAGAAAGATAGAAAGAAACATCAATGATGAGAAAGATTCATTGATTGGCTGCCTTTTGCACACCACCTATTGGGGAACAAGTCCATAATCTGGGCAGTGAATTTAACCATGACCTCCTGGTCCACAGGTCTATGCTCAACCAGTGAGCCATACCAGTGGGCCACTTATCCTGCTTTTTTTTAATTTCAGGAGTCTCTCTACGCCAGACTGTAGCTAAGTCTCCATGAGTTGTGCTGAACACATGACCCCTGAGACCACATCTTCCTCAAACCTTCCAGCACCGGCAACTTTTATCTTGTCTGCAGTCTCCCCTCTAAGCCTGGGTATCACAAAAACCCAAATACCCTTTTATCAGGCTTCTACAAACCCTTTACAACCTTCATTATGCTCTTTAATTCTCATCCAGACTAGATGGAGGTTCCTTCTCTGTGCTTCCTGAAGTCTGTGTCTCTCTCAGTGTTAATTGTCATTGTCCCACCACTTCACAATTTATTGTCCTGGACAATGAGTTATTTGAGGGCTGCTATCCTTCTTTCTGTTTCTGGTACCCAACACAGACCAAACTATCAATAAAGTAATCATTCACAAATGAACATAGGAACACATAATCACTGTGAAACATTTTAAAATTATGGAGTTTTGAGAACAGCTTTGAATAGGGATTGTATTTTATTCCCGTAGCACTGATAGCACTTTTGGAATTCTGTTTACTTGTCTCACTCATGCAATAAATGACTCTGGATTCTGTGATAAAGGATTTTATTTGTATTGTTCATTATCACCTGAATAAATAGTGCATAGTAAGTATTTAATGAGTGAACAAATGAATTAATAGGGAGAGAAAGAAGTCCCTAAGGATCATTCTTGCACAGTCACACTTAGTGAAGGCCTGCTATTTGTTGGACTTATGTATCAGACTTACAGTATAAATTACAAACTGTACAATCTCAGGGGCTTAACCCTGAGTACCCTGAAGTCTTGGAGATCAATAGGAACATTGGTGAAGAACGGCATGGCACTATGGAACCCCTCGCACTGTTCATGTCCCACTCTGACTGTAACACTGGCTGGGAAATTTAACTCTAAAACTAAAATCAGAGGTCTTAAAGATAGCATTGGGGGCAAGGGAAGAAGGTTGGGTTTTTCTTTCTTCCAATTTTATTTCATCATTGAATTCAGTGTATATGAAGTGTGCTGACTTTTCACACCTGGAGTTCAATAATCTCTGTTTTTATTCAGCAAATAGATTTCATTGAAATCTCTATGAACAATTTTAAAAAGCTATACTCCAAGGATGGATTGTGGAACAGGCCAGCAATTTGGCCCAGGGAACAAATTAAAATGAGGAGAAAACATAGTGATTACTCAGTCAGGTCTCAGGGACTTTTGTATTTGCTGGGGATAAGTTAGGAACAGAATAGTAAAGTAATTAGTGGCACTGGTTTATTGAGATCTTTATTTTAGCATAGGCTATGTGTTCTTGGGCAAGTAAATAATCTCCTCAATGCCTTGATTTCTTTATATGTAATTTATTAATAATAACACCTACTCCACAGAGTTGAAATATTGGCACATTCAAATAATGCATGTAAACAACTTAGCACAGAGTCTAAGTGGTCAATAAAGTTAGCTATTATTATCTTCTAGTGACAACCTTTATGTTACAATGTGGTAAATTTTATGCAACAGGATTCTGAAGCTTGAAGAGTTTTGCATATCTGAGAATAGGCTTAATAATTATACTCCTGTCTACCCAACATTCTTCTGAAGGGAGGAATGTCAGATGATATAAGAGATTTGAGAAGAGTCAGGAAAGAATAATTTGTAAAATCTTAATAAAATTTAGAAACCTATAGGTCTATATTTAAATCAATCAGTAAGTAAATAAGATAAAGAAACGTTTTCCCTTACATTAAAAAAACAATAACTAATAAATGTTTAAGAAATGATTGAATTAGAAAATTACCATTTGGCAACCATCATAGTAATAATTAATTCAGCCAAGAAACATCAATGGATGCTAAAATTAGTTGGTGAAAATTTGATGAGGAATGGGATATTGACATAGTACCTCCTCTCCCCACAGAATACTTACTAATTATAAAGGGACTAACTTAACAGTCATGGAGCCTGGCAGATACTGCCACCTTAATGAAGTGATCAAAGTGAACATCATTAGTAATGGGACAAATTGAAATCATGGGCCACCTGATAGGATGCAATGAGAACACAGCATCATTTCTGTGCTTTAATGCAAAAGATGGACAACTTGAAACTAATAATGAGGAAACATCAGACAAACCTAAATTAGGGGATATTCTACCAAAGAAATGGTCTGTACTCTTCAAAAGTATGAAGATCATGAAAAACAAGAAAAAACAACTGCGGAACTAACCTAGACTGAAGGAAATTAAAGAGACAGGAAAGTAAAATGCTACTTGTGACCCTGGATTGGATTATTTTGCTATAAAGAATATTATTTAGCATCATAGATAAGCAAAGTACTTGGATCCTCCCACAACTATATCAAAATAATAACTAAACTACAGAACAACCATCATTCCGAACTAACTGAAATCAAGCTTAATAGAAGTCCTACAACTAAGGTTTAAAGAATGAGCCTCCTTCCCATTGACCTCATCCATAGGTGTATGATTATTGTCCAGTCTCTTCCTGTACCTCCCTCACCCCCTTCCCAATTATATTATATTCACCAGTTTATTCTGTTCATCAGATTTTTAATTCACTTTTTAGATTCACTTGTTGATAGATATGTATTTGTAGTTCATGATTTTTATCTTTCCTTTTACTTCTTCCTCTTCCTAAAGAGTACCTTTCAGCATTTCATATAATACTGGTTTGGTGTTGATGAACTCCTTTAGCTTTTCCTTATCTGTGAAGCTCTTTATCTGTCCTTCAATTCTGAATGATAGCTTTGCTGGATAGATTATTCTTGGTTGTAGGCTCTTGCTCTTCATCACGTTGAATATTTCTTGCCACTCCCCTCTGGCCTGCATAGTTTCTGTTGAGAAATCAGCTGACAATGGTATGGGTGCCTCCTTGTAGATAATTAACTGTTTTACTCTTGCTGCTTTAATATTCTCTGTCTTTTGCTCTTGGTATTTTAATGACGATGTGTATTGGTGTAGTCCTGTTTGGATTCCTTTTATTTGGGGTTCTGTGTGATTACTGGACTTGTAAGTCCATTTCTTTCACCAGATGTGGGAAATTTTCAGTCATTATTTCTTCAAATATGTTTTCAGTATCTTGCTCTCTCTCTTCTGGCACCACCACAATTCTGATGTTGGTATGCTTGAAGTTGTCCCAGAGGCTCCTTATATTATCTTCACATTTTTGGATTCCCTTTTCTGTTTGCTTTTCCAGTTGAGTGTTTTCTGCTTCTTTGTATTTCAAAGTTTTGACTTGATTCTTGCCTTCCTTTAGTCTGCTGTTAGGTCTCTGTATAATATTTTTTTAATTTCGGTCAGTGTATGTTAATTTTTAGTTGGTATTTTTTCATGTTCTCTTGGGTCTCAATCAATTTATCCATCTTTTCTAGGAAATTCTTGAAAAACTTTATAAGCATCGTTTGAACTCTATATCCAGTCGTTTGTTTTCCTCCATTTCTTTCATTTGTTATCTGTTTCTTTATTTCTGCATTTTCACTATGCTGGGAGAACTTATGTGCTGGAATCAGCCTTATGATGCAAGACTTGCAAAACTGCAAAAGCTTCTCTGTTCAGATTGGATGGGGTGGAGTCTCAGGGATGAGCAGATGCAGCCTTGGCTTTCAATCAGTCCCACCCTACATGGACCCTGGATCTTAATTGTCTCTTGGTAGTTGGTAATCTCTGCGGGTCTTTCTATACTCACATGCAGGTGCCTCCAGATCTCTGCCTTTCCGGTTCCCTTGTGCTCTGGGACCCGTATGAGTCTGGGTCCCCAGGGTCTCCCCTGAAATTAAGGTTTAATGCAGTTAGAAGTGGCACAGTTGAGAGGCTGTCTCCTGCCCACCAGAGAGAAGCAGCGGCACAATCAGTAGTCCATCCTCTCTGCACACATTGGTTTGTGTGCCCCAGACTTCTGCCCTTTTGTGGCTCCCCTAAATTTCTGTGCACTCTTGCCTTTTCACAGTCCAGACTCCCCCCATAATAGTCTTGCCTGGAGCTGGGATTCAATGCTGTAGGGTAAGGGGTTTGTGCAGTTGGGAGCTTCAGTCTCCCTCTTACCAGAGGAAGCCAGCCAGGCACACCGCCACCCACTCTCTCCATGTGCCTGTCTCCATACCTCAGTTTTTTTCAGCTTCTCTGAGTCTCTGTGAACCCCTTTCTTTCCTTCTAGTTGTAGAATTTTCACTCAGCCAACTTTCCTGTGGTTCTGGATGATGTCCACTCTATCTTTTAGTTGTAGTTTTGAAATTGTTGTGCGAGGCAGCAGTGTAGGCGTTTGCCTATGCCACCATCTTGGATTCTCCCTATTTGTTTAATTTTCCTTTCAGGAGACCATACTTATAACCCAAGGTAAAGCTAGCCATGGGAATCACCCTGTAATTACAAAAGGCTCTGCAAAAATGATAGTTGGTTCTATCCAGAGGCCTACATTACCAGTATGGTTGGTTCTTAAGCCTTCCTTATAATATTTGCCTTAGCTCTTTAAATGGAGCTGGCTTTCCTACATAGGTAGGATCCTATGATGTGGTTAAGTGCATGGTAACTAGAACCAAACTGCCCATATTTGTTTGAATCGTGGCTCAACCATCTACCAGATGTGTGATCTCAAACTGTTTAACTTGTGCCTCTCAGTTCCCTCATTTGTAAAATAGAGCTAATAAGAATACCCATAATACAACATTGTTGTGAGGATTAAGCTAGCATTTGGTAAGCACTCTAGAAATGTTTGCAATTATTTCCAGATCACTAGGAGCTTGTTAAAGCTCAGCCTTCAGTAAAGTTACCTTCAGAGTATTCTCCCAGACTCCCCTGTGGCCCATCCACCATAAATGAGTCCTGCTTGCCTAGATTTCAGGGGCTGTGTTTCAAAGGAGGGGGAATTTGAACTATGCCCTGAAGGATGAGCCAGAGTCTCACAGAAAACATCTCCCAGGCCTCTGGGCACCCATTCTGGGGCTAAAAGTTATTTACCAAGAATGGGTCTTGCTAACACCATTTCTACCTAGTAAGTGTTCTGTCATACCATATAGTTAGCAGTTAGATGTGACTTAAAACAGCATTTTGAAAACCTTTAGAAGCAAAACTAATTGACTCAGAGACAATAGAGGGCAGTAGTTTGAGCATGGACTGTCTGGGGACAAGTCTCAGAGCTACCATTCCTAGCTGTGTAACCTAGAGCAAGTTCCTTAACCTCTCTGTATCCCAGTTTCTTCACCTCTGAAATTGGAATGATGATGATAGTACCCCCTTATGAGGTTGTTAAGAAGAGCAAATGAGTTCATATTTATAAAGTGTTTAGAACAGTCCTAGTACAGAATATGTTCTATAAGTGTTTGCTAAATAGTACATACAAAAATAATGACAATTGTCCATATCCAATCAGAAGATGGGAGGAACTATCTTTGTAAACAAACATGACAGTCATAAATTAGCAATAGTGTATCCTATAAACGAAACTTCAGATGTATTGACTGTCTCCCAACTTCCTCTCAGTGCATAGTCTGAGGATGGAGTATGAGGATAAAAACTCTCTCATTATCAAGAAGACATAAATTATTTTAAAATGATTTATTAGTTACATATTACCAATGTAAAAAAGCAAAATCAGAGGAAGAAATATTTTTATTGCCTACAAGTGTGAAGACTCATCAGTGCAAATAGGTACTAGTGACTAACTCATTTTTACCTCTTTGTAAGCAGCCCTTTAGAAACCCTAGCACTGAGTAAAGAATATCATTTTTAACCATAAAAAGATCAAAATGAATGTAATGGAAAAATAAAAATCACTAAATGTATTTTTACCACCATCATTACCTTTAAGAAGAGGAAAAATATTTTCCAGTAATTAGAATTGCATGAGTAAAAACATGTTTCATTTACTTATATACTCCTAGGGTGATCCAACAGAGTTGAGGTGCTATGAATTCTAGCATATTCTTAAGTGTGCTGTTAGCCTCCTGAAGCCACTGGACAAGGCCCCAAGTGTTGTTTTATGCCCTCCCAAGTTGATTCAGATTGGAAGTCACTGTCTGAAGCACAGCAGGAAGGGTTGGGATGGATGATCTGTCTGGCAGCTTTTGCAAAGCTTTTCTGGAACACTTGGCAGCCTGAGGAATTACATGCTGAGTAACTGACTGGGGCAATTAGGAAGACTCTGAAAGTCAAGCTTCAAAGGCACATGCCAAAGTATGCCCACAAATGGGTAAGCTCTGTTGTTGCCCTTTGCATATGTCACCCAAATGCAGAGATCTTGGGAGAGTTTTTCTTTTAAAGCTGGCAGTGTTATTGATGGTATCAACTGTTCTGCCCATAAAAATGATAAAGTGTCAGTTAATGTCAGTCATTTGGTAAAAGCAACAGCTGGGGTCTCTGTGCTAGCAGAGGGGGGTGAATTGTATAATCAAGCAGTGCTTAACTCTCACAAGCATGACAATATGCACTTCTCAATACTATGGTTTTTAAAGATGTGTTCATGCTGCACTGGGACACCTCTTTCCCTGTCACAACTATACACCCCCAACAAGGAGTCCAAGTACCTTTGCCAGGTAAGGTTTATAGAATCAGACTTGTATTTTAGGTCACATCTGTCTAGCTCAGTTTTATTGTACCAATGATAAGTAGTGTGATACAGGAACCAAGTTCACCAAATTACAAAGGCAGAAAGATGGCACTGCTAGTGAATCTTGATTCAAAAATGTGAACACTGCTATGCCTATTTCATATGGAGTGAGTATTCACAGGATAATGCATGAGAAAGCTATTGTCAGATGTACATTGACATCCAAGTATGAAAGTCAAGCTTTGAAGGCACATGACAAAGTGTGCTCACAAATGGGCAAGCTATTATTAGTTAATAAGATATATAAATCTCTGAATGTTTAAGGAATGTCACTTCAAATAATCCTGAGGCTGTGGTCTGGATAATCTTAATAGTGCTAAATAATATTTTAATTTGTTACATTCATTTGAAAATCAGCTTGGGGTAATAAAAATTGCATTCATACTTCCCTTTACCATTATATATATTTCCTGCCTTCATTTACTTAATCCCTTGTGATTTGGCTCCTGCCCTCACCACTCTACATAAAGTGCAGTATGTTAGTTATATATAGCTGCATAATAAATTGCTGCAAAATGTAGTGACTTAAGACAACATACATTTATGATGTTAGTTTCTATAGCTGAGGAAATGGGCATGGTACGACTGAAGCCTCTGATTTAGGATCACTAATCAGCTGGGGCCATACTTTTCTCAAAGCTTGACTGGAGAAAGATTTGTTTTCAAGCTCTGTCATGTAGTTGTTGGCAGGATTCAATTTTTCATGGGCAGCTGGACTGAGGGTCTCAGTTTCTTCTTTTTTTTAAGATTTTTTAATTGATATTTAGAGAAAGGATAAGGGAGAGGGAGAGAGAGAAACATTGATATGAGAGTGAGCTATCAATCAGCTGCCTCCTGCACACTCCTTACTGGGGATCAAGCCCAGAACCTGGGCATGTGCCCTGACCTGGAATGGAACTAGCAACCTTCTGGTGCATGGGCCAGTGCCCAACAACTGAGCCATACCAGCCAAGGCAGGCTTCAGTTTCTTAATGGTTGTTGGTCAGAGGCCACCACTAGTTCCTTAACACATAAGCCTCTCCTCATTTTAGCTCATAACATGACAATTGGATTTATCAGAGTGAACAAGTGAGAAGGCAAGAGAGAAAGAATGTGGGTTGGATGGAATTCACAGTCTTTTAAACTTAATTTTTTGAATAATATCTCATCATATTCTTAGAAGGTATTCTATTTGTTAGAAGCAAGTCACTAGGTCTGGCACAGACTATAAGGGAAGGGGTTATACAAGGAAGTAACACCTGGGGGCCAGCATCATTAAGGGTCATTTTAGAAGTCTGCCTACCACATGAAGATCACTTAGACTTCATTGTCAAATACTATAAACACATATGTTTCATCCTTTCTGATATTTCTGGAGCCTTTCTTCTATGCCAGATCTCCAGCTTGAAATGCTCCCTTCACTGGATTTGCACAGCACTTTAGTTTCCCACTTATTTATCACTCCTTTCTTGTTCCCATCTCTGTTCCTTGTCTGCCTCCTGCCCAACAAGTATGTGGCCTGCCTCAGAGTAGACACATTAACAAAAATGTGAATACGGATTAAGTACTGAAAGAGTCTTTCAAATGGTCAGTCCTCGATTCCCATGTCCACATTTCCCCTTTCTACTGTTTTTGCCATGGCAATCCATCCTATTTCATCTGTATAGAAATAAGTCTGAAATATTCATCTGCCACTTTGGTATTTATCTTGAGCCTTGTTTCTTCTGTCTAAATGATTGTGACATATCCAAATGGATGGTGTCCTGGGTTCTCAAAATCAGTATATTTTCCCCACTTTCACCACACCCTGCTCCTCCACTATTCCCAAATTCTGACTTTGCCATTTACCCAATCACTCAGATCTAAAACATCAA
>PVJN01007457.1:0-69674 GCA_004026805.1 Lasiurus borealis | reverse complement strand
GTGTGTGTGTGTGTGTGTGTGTGTGTGATTCCTTCTCCAGGATTCCCGAAGATGTCCTGGTTTCCAGGAACAAAGAGTTTATTATTTCGGTCTGTTAGCACCTTGGAGACCACGGAGGTGTGTCACTGCGCCCTTTATAAATACATCTAGTAACCACTGCGCAAAGATTTGCGTTAGATTCTCTTTGTTATGGTGATTCCTGCTGGTACACTTCAGAGCTAGGTGCGTTCCCGTCAGCCTGTGAAATATCAAACCTGATACATGGCTGAAACAAGCTACGCTCCCAGCTCAATTTTTAAAACTCAAAGGGGTATCTCTCCACAGATAGACACATAGATAGATACGTATAGATGCCTCCTTATAAACATTTGCCTTCATAAAGAAATAAATCATATTCCATAGCTATTCATTCCTTTAATCATTACATGTCGACAGTGGTGAATTCACCCAAATGTGCAAAGGCAATGACTTTTCAGGCGATCAGAAAGGAATTAAGCATTTGGTTTCACGTTGGGTGCTGAGTATTTGTTCTATCATTTGAAATGTCACATCGTTCTAAATCCAACCCTGGAATTCAGAGCTGATGTAAAGCTGGGGTGTCACCAATCCAGTCTCCTGGGAGAGGAAAGGCCCCCAAATCCGCAGAGCAGAGCAGAAGCACCCTAGGTTTGAAAGCAGAGAGAGCAAGAAACATTTCGCCGCCACCGCATGTTTGTGCTTGGTCTCCAAGTCCTCGTTTTTCATTTATAAACCGAGGACAGTAACACTACCTCACGGTGTCTCGGTGAAGATTTAAAGAGACAATGCAAAATAAGTAGCTCAGAATAGCTAGGACATCTTCCGGTCCTTCCTCTCTCCCTGTCTTAGTCTCTTCTTGTGCTGGATAGTTAGCTAAAATAGTCAGAAAATGGTAAAACAGAGCAGCCTCAGGGGCCTCATGTAAGAGAATAAGATCCAAAGTGTTTGAAAGTAGAAACGGAGCTAAGCAACTTTAGTATTAAAAAAATAATAATTCCAAGTCCAGAGTCTTTTTTGATCTACCTAGCCAAAGTACATAGCTAAATTAAAAATCAGTTAACTTGATACTCATCCTCTGTGAACCCCTCTCATTCTAAGCTAAAACAATAATATTTAGCCCGGCCGGTATGGCTCAATGGTTGAGCGTTGACCCATGAACCAAGAGGTCCTCAGTTCAATTCCCGGTCAGGGCACACGCCTGAGGTTGCTGGCTTGATCCCCAGTAGGGGTCGTGCAGGAGGCGGCCAATTGATGTTTCTATCTCTCTCTTCCTCTCCTTTCTTCTCCCACTAAAAATCAATAAAAACATTTTTAAATAGAATTCTTAAACACCCATGTGTAGTACAAACTATGACTGTATAGTTCTATGTGCCTCAAAAAATGTAGATACTGCCAAAACCGGTTTGGCTCAGTGGATAGAGCGGCAGACTGAAGGGCCCCAGGTTCGATTCTGGTCAAGGGCATGTACATTGGTTGCGGGCACATCCCCAGTAGGGGACATGCTGAAGGCGGCTGATCGATGTCTCTCTCTCATCGATGTTTCTAACTCTCTATCCCTCTCCCTTTCTCTCTGTAAAAAAATCAATAAAATATATTTTTTTTAAAATGTAGATACTAGCAGCCTGCAGACATTACCCATGTGCCTGCTGATCAGCCTTAGACAAGTCCTGCCTGTGAATAACTACCAGCCCTCTGATTGAGGCATTTTTCAGGAACAGACACCCATCTGAATAGTAATGTGAACATTTCCTGTTTTTTTAAACATTAAGGGGCCCACACAAACCATCAGCGTGTGCCTTCATTATAGGAATGGATCTAGTGAGAACTAAACATTCAACAACCTAAGGCCAGCAGTACAAGGTCTGCACCCAGGAAAGTGATTGGGGGGCCGGGGGGGTCAGGAGGGAGTGGAAGACTGTTCTTCCCCTCCTACTTTCTAAGCATGGATTTCAAATGGGGTCAAAGTGAGCCTTAAGCATCGAACAGACTGTGGAACCTCAGAGGGCAGGCAGGGAAGGTTAGAGATCCACTAATGGACTTGTATGCATATAGGCTTGACCCACAGATACAGACAATAGGGTGGTGAGGGCGGGGGGTGGAAGGCGGGGCAGGCTGAAAGAGGTCAAAGGGCAGGAAGAGGGAACATATGTAATGCTTTCAACAATAACGTTGTTTTCATAATTGGGCCTTACTGAGGCTGCTCTGTCATATTGCCTTTTGCAAAATTTCATGGCTCACCCGTGGTAGCTCAGCAAATGTTAACGGACTGATTTCTGGACTACAATTTGTTCCCTCTACTTCACAGACACACTTCCCTGATCACTCCATTCTTCCTTCAAACTTCACCCAAACCCTCACCCAGTGAACGCCCAGGGCTGGGGGTGATGAAGAACCGGATAAAGGCGGTGCCTGCCTTCAAAGAATTCCAAGTGCAAAGCAGGACCGGGGAGACAGCCCACTACCTCCTTCTGGTGGTAGGGCCACGTTCTAGGGAGGGTGCCTCCCTTCAGAGGGACCCCCACTTGGCTTCCGACTCTCGACATCCCACATTGCCACCACGAGCTCCGAGGCCGAGAGAAGGAAAGCGCAGCTGTCAGTCATGATTAACGCGCTGGCGAGACCGGGCGCCTGAGAACGGATGTAGGTGGTTTCAGAGGGACCGTGTGGTTGTGTGGGACACGCATGCTGAGCAGGCTGCAGACACCAGCGTGCCCGAGGCTTCCTTTTGCAGGCTGCGGATGTGAACGAGCCTCGCGTGGAAGTCTCTGCTTCCGGAACGCGAACATCCCACTCACCGGGGAGGCTCTGGATGACTCAGGCCAGGGACCGCTTGCTTTTCTCCCTGCAGCTATGAAGCGTCTACAAGATGCACCCCAAGTGCTAGGTCAGCCACATTAATTTGGGACAGGATTCTGCCGACCGTGGAGGGGGATTCTATCCGTTAAAATGCATCACAAAGTCCAAAGACGGTGGTTTTAAACAGACTCAGAATCTCAAATCAAGTTTTGAGGGAAAATGAGTCACTGATTTTTTTTACAGTTTTGTCTTTTTTAAAAAAAAATATGTATTTGTATTGATCTCAAAGAGGAAGGAAGAGGGAGAGAGAGATAGAAACATCAGTGATGAGAATCATTGATCGGCTGCCTCCTGCACGCCACCCACTGGGGATGGAGCCTGAAACCCAGGCATGTGCCCTTGACCGGAATTGAACCAGGACCTTGCAGTCTGCAGGCTGCCGCTCTATCCACTGAGCCAAACTGGCTATGGCTCACCAATTTTTATTTAAGTTAAACTCCCCCAAACAATTCTAAATGAAATTATATTCTGAATACCTACTATTTGCATAGTACCGTTACAGATGCTGTAGAGATAAAAAGAGAGATGAAATGCACTTCTCATCAATGAATTTGAAATCCAGTTGGGGAAGGAACCTTTAGGCTTGATGACTGGTGTTGATAATCAGAGATACCCACACCAGTAGGTAGTAGTAACTATGAGTTAGAGCAGTGGTTGGCAAACTGCGGCTCTCGAGCCACAGTTTGCTGCTCTGGTGACTAATGAGTTTGCCGACCGCTGACCTAGACTCTCGATTCTAATAATTACAGGCTGTTGTAGTTCCTTGTGGTTAAGCCCCTATGGTAGAATCCAGAAAGAAACTGCACTCGGGGTGAGCTTCAGAAAAGAGCAGCACTTGGCTAAAACCGAGGAGTGGGTCTGAGTTAGGGGAGAAGGAGACTGGGATGAAGGCACAGGATTGGAGAGCGCTGGGCAAGTCGAGGAAGCAGGGGTTGGACGCATTTGGGGGTGCAGAGGTAGCCTGGGAGTGAGAACACAGGTTGCAATCAGACCCGCAAAAAAACACGAATGCAAAGCCACGGAGTCCAGACCTCCGTTCACAGACAAGTTTGAGCCACTGAGTGGTCTCCATCAGCAGAGAGAGGTGACAAACCTGGGCTGTGTGCAGGGTAAACACACAAGGCGAGGCCGGGTATGTGGGAGATGTGAGCACCCCTGTAGGTTAATACTTGGCCATTTCTTCAAATAAACATATTCTTTAAGCACCTGAGCCGATCTGTATTTATTAAGGTGTGAAGAGACTTTCTATTAGTGTCGCTTATATGACACTTTTAATAAAAATACTTTTATTATCTCCACTGACATAACATCACTCTTAGAATTGCCTGGTTTCCCAGTTTAAAATCATTTGCCACTTTTGAGAGTTCATGCTTTCCTTGCGTTTCCCTCCATGCGTCCTTGGGACAGTGGAACTCTTGGCCTGGCATCAAACTGTAGATGACAAAGCCCATCACTTGCCCCATAAATAGTACCATACGGGGGCATCATTCATTTTCCGAGTCTCAGGGACTGAACTGCCCGTGCAGAATGACGCTCACCTGACTGGTGTCTGTGGCCGGTGTGGCCTCTTCTGCACATACACGCCACCAAAACACTAAAACCAGGACGGGCCAGTGTACGGGAGCATGAGCTGGGTTTTGCCTCCTTTGACAGGATTAAGACCATGCTTGATCTTGCCAGTTAGGGAGAAGGCATCGCGGGAGAACTGAGGGGCCTGGGAGTTCGTTTTGATTGATTGATGGATGGCTCAACATCATATCGTCAGGGAGCTGACTGGCAGCCCACTCTGCACCTGGAAACACTGAGGACCAGCCACGCATGCCCTCTCAGCTCTTCAGCTTAACGAAACCCATTTCCCGCTCCAGGAGGGCCACCTCACATCCACCCAGACGCCAGGTGGGGCCACCCACTGGAGCTCTGATTTGCATGATCACAGGCCCTGGGTCACCCAAGGGCAAGGTTACATTTCAGGGAATGTCCCCTTCTCTGATCTGGTCCTGAACCTAAAAGGTTGGCTCTGGGGTTATCTCTTTGGTTTTTATCTTTATCTGCTTAAAAAAAAAAAAAAAAAAAAAAAGCAGGTAGGCACCAAGATAGCCTTTCTTGGATTCAATGTGAAATCATAGGTTTTTGTCCTATCACCTTTTGGACTAAATTTATTTTGCACATTAAACCAACTGAAGAGAAATAAAATCCTTAAGTAATATGGCACCATAATTTGCAGCACCGACTTGCAATCTTTTTAAAAAAAATAAAATAAAATAAACTGCCAAGACCGGTTTGGCTCAGTGGATTGAGTGTCGGCCTGCGGACTGAAAGGTCCCGGGTTCGATTCCGGTTGGGGGCATGTACCTTACTTGCGGGCACATCTCCAGTGTGGGGTGTGCAAGAGGCGGCTGATTGATGTCTCTCTCTCATCGATGTTTCTGACTTTCTATCCTTCTCCCTTCCTCCTTGCGAAAAATCAATAAAATATATTTTTTAAAAATAATAAAAAAATAAAATAAAATAAACTACTTTAGGAGCTCAAAAAGCCTGGAAGACCCCCAGACCCATTCCCTCATGCCCACGACAAACAACAAATAAAATTTACAAGAGAAAACTCTAAGCACAAAGATCAATGCAGGCTTCCCTAATATTGTGTCCCATTAAATATTTTTTAAAATATATTTTTATTGATTTTTTTCAGAGAGGAAGAGAGAGGGATAGAAAGTCAGAAACATCGATGAGAGAGAGACATCGATCAGCTGCCTCCTGCACGCCCCACACTGGAGTTGTGCCCGCAAGCAAGGTACATGTCCCCGACCGGAATCGAACCCAGGACCTTTCAGTCCTCAAGCCGACGCTCTATCCACTGAGCCAAACCGGTCTCGGCCCATTAAATATTTTAACCAGGAATTCTTATTTGAGGCCATAACAACATGCAGCAGTTATCATAATAACTTCTATTTGCCCAGTATCGTGGCAGATGCTACAGAAATGAAAAGGCTTTTGTTCTCAGTGGTCACCAACCGGTGATCCGTGGACCACCAGTGGTCAGTGAGGTCCCCAGAAGGTTGGTGATCACTGCTCTAGGAGACGCTGGTAAGTGACCTCTGAAAGCACTCTAAGTTTCAAGACGAGTCATGGTGAATTCAGAGGATATGGTGACAAACATGTTGACAGACATTAGCGGGTCTGTCTGCTCGGCGGGATGTCAGCTGTGAAGAATGAGTCAGTGGCTTCGCTCACGTAGAGACCAAAGGTGCGTTTGTGGGAACCCACACGGCCACCGAGAGTGCTGGCCGCACCGCAGTCAGCGCCACCAAACGCGCCATCAATGACCAAGAAGAAGCTCTACCTAATGAATTTTCCCAGGACACGGTTTCAGAAATGTGGAGCCTGTGGCCAAATAACCATGAGGTCCTTTCCTGAATTCTAAAGACATACAGATACCTCTCTCTCCTTTTCCCTTCCTCTTTCTCTAAAAATCAATTTTTAAAAAAATGAAGCCCTGGCCAGTGTGGCTCCATTGTTTGGAGGTTGATGGTTCAATTCCCAGTCCTGTTAAATATTTACGCTCAATATTAGACTCAAATATGTGGGCTCAGTCCCCAGTGGGAAGCATGTAGGAGGCGGCTGATTGAGGTTTTGCTCTCACATCAATGTTTCTCCCTCTCTCTCTCCTCTCAAAAATCAATTTTAAAAAAATTACACAAAGACACAGAGACAATCCTACAGGAGCAGGGCTGACTACTGTGTGTGTGTGTGTGTGTGTGTGTGTATTCTAATATAGAAAAAAAAAACACAAGCTAGAACATATAGACTTCTAAGTGGATATTTCATTCATTCATTTATTAAATGTTGCCAAAACTTAGACGAAACTAGGAATGCTTTGAGACACTGCATGTGTGGTGACAAAGTCAGACAGACACTAAGTGAATATACATGCACACATATGTTCACCCACACATCCTTATACGTGTGTAGGTGTATTGGGTGCATGCGTATTGACACGGTTTCATCTGAAACCGGTGCTGCGGGAGAACTGAACTGAGAAGGGGGGGTTTACTTGAAGCGCCTGAAAAAGTTAGGCCGGGGTTTCTGAGGAAGTGAGATGTAAGCCAGCATCTGAGAGACAGGAAAGAGTGAGCCAGGCGGGGAGTGGGGGTGACTGAGAAAGGGGGGGAAGGACGCATGAATGGGTGACTTTGCATTAGGAACATTTTGAACCTGACCACTAAGGAGGCAGAATTCCACCGCATGCCAAGCAAGAGGGCCCTCGGATCTCACAGAAAATGAAATTAAGCCGCACCTTTGCTCTTTCTCTACTTACTCCCTGGTCACCAATAATCACTCAATATGTGGTGTGTTGTATTTTTTTTTTTAACTCTTACTTCTGACTCTAGTGTTTTCACAGCATAACTATAATCCCCAGAGGTAACTATTTAAAATTAAAAGTACAGCCCAACCAGTGTGGCTCCATGGTTGAGCGTGGACCTATGAACCAGGAGGTCATGGTTCAATTCCCGGACAGGGCACATGCCTGGGTTTTGGTGTCGATCGATCCCCAGTGGGGATGGGAAGGAACATGCAGGAGGCAGCCGATTAATGTTTCTCTCTCTCCTTCTCCCTCTCCTTCCTCTCTGAAATCAATAATTTGGTTTTTAATGGCAACTGAATTGATTGAATCAGAATGGCCAGTGTGCTGCTGGCGTTGGTGTTTCTAACAAGATAGGTGCTCACAGCAATAAGTTTTGGGTTGGTTTGCTGGTTTGTTTTATCATATACTGAAAAGAGTTCTCATTTCTAAAAAAATCCCAGCCAAGGTAAGCTTTCTTCTGCCTTCAGTGGCCTGACAGTTCCCGGATAGAAACGCAACGTGAGCTATAAACTCACCAAATCCACAAAATTCCACCAACCAGGGAGAGCAGGTGGGGGCGACTGATGAAAACGCAGCATTTTCCCAATTCCCCTTCGTCTGCCTTCCAGGCAGCTAGTGGGAAGGTGTCGGTAAGAACAGTGGTTTCCCTGCCCTAAAGGCGTTGACCTTCTGACCTTCCTGAAGGTACTTTCCTCTTTCATACCAGAGAGTGCCATACTTCATTGTGCCCACTGAATGCCCATGGCTACCGGAGAAAAGCCATCAGCTGAAATTCTGGGGATGAGAAGGAGGGTAAATAACTCCTAGGACACATCATTTGTAACACTAAATGGCCTGGAACACTTTTCCTTCACTTAGAGACGAACCTATCCCTTCTAGAGAAAGAGCACTTCTGACATGTTGACAGCACACGTGATGAGCACAGAGCGGGAGCGACGCCGACAAGTGGTCATTACAGGAAAAGTGAGATGGAATACTCTTAGGTCATGGCCACCCAAAGGGACACTGGACCTGGTTTGCAAAAGTCACCTTTCAATGCCTAAATGTAGACCACAAGGTGAGACAAAGTGAGCAGTAAAAAAAGGTTGAAAAGTGTGACCAGGGATAAAATGTCTAAACTTTGACTTTTGCTCAAGGACATGAAAGGGAGAAGCCCTCACATGGAAGGAAGGAAGGAAGGAAGGAAGGAAGGAACGAACGAACGAACGAACGAACGAACGAACGAACGAACGAACGAACGAACGAACGAACCGGTTTGGCTCAGTGGATAGAGCATCAGCCAGTGGACTGAAAGGTCCCAGGTTCAATTCCGGTCCAGGGCACGTACATTGGTGGTTGCGGGCACATCCCCAGTAGGGGGCGTGCAGGAGTCGGCTGATCAATGTCTCTCTCTCATCGATGTTTCTAACTTTCTATCCCTCTCCCTTCCTCTCTGTGAAAAATCAATAAAATATATTTTTTAAAAAAAGAAAGAAAGAAAGGAGGTAGGGAGGGAGGGAGAAAAGGAAAGAAGGAAGAAAGAGAGGGAGGGAGAGTGGGAGGGAGTGGCTTTCAACAAAGAATTAATGGTTGAGGCTCAGGTGAAAAGAGAGAAGGATGGGCTGGAAACATGGGCAGGTTAGCACCACCTACTGACGATCAGACCTTCACACCCAGGCCTTCTTCCCCAGCACTGGCCTGTGTGTGTGTATGTATGTGTGTGTGTGTGTGTGTGTGTGTGTTTCTCTCATGGCTCATATATCACCACCAGGCATTATAGCACTTACTTATCTATTTGTTTATTGTCTCCCCCACCATTACCCCTAGAATGTAAGTTCCATGAGGGCAGGGACTTATCTGTTTTGTTCTCTGCTTTACTTCTAGTGTCTAGCACAATTCCTAAAATAGGATGGGAATCACAAAAATAGTGTGTGTGTTTTTTTTAATTAATTCCAGATTGAATCTGTGTAAGTTTCAGTCAGTAAGGTATGAGTGACTTAGAAAATGGGTACAGGGGATCTCAATGACTGCTCTTGATGGTGTACAGTCCCAGGTGAATCCCTACGAACCCGCTGGTGATGATGGATAAGGTCCCGGTGTCCATTTCTCTTTGTATGAACCACACATCGCTTACAGCCAAATGCAAGTGTAACTTACATCAATAGGAGCTCCGCACTAACCAGTTCATTGTGAACTGCAAATGAATAAAACAGCATCAATCAATCCGAAAGCACATTCAGTCAGAGATGAAGGCACCAAATCAATCCCCAAACCACCACATGCACAAAAAGCCAGTGATTAGGACTCGTGCATGTGTAATGAGCCTGCGATCACAAAACCATGGTAGGAAAACATCCGGGCCAACCTTCCGACTCACCACCACATGACCAACCACACAGTGTGCACAGAACACGGAGAACCTACCGGGCACCTGTTGTCCTTCCTCTAGAGCAGTGGTTCTCAAACCTCCTAAGGCCGCCACCCTTGCATACAGTTCCTCATGTGGTGGTGACTCCCAACCATGAAATTTTGCTACTGTGATGCATCGTGATGTAAATATCTGCATTTCCCGACTATCTTAGGCTACCCCTGTGAAAGGGTCATTCGACCCCACAGGTTGAGAACCGCTGCTCTAGAGTTTCCAGAAGTAGAATGAGGTCTGCTCACACACCCTTTCCCTTAATACATCCAAGAAGAGACATCTTGGGGGACGCACTGAAGGACAACATAATGGGTTTGGGCTTCCCTACACACTTCCGTGGAGTACAGGGCCCCTGAGGAAAGTCACCATAAACATCAGTCCCCTTGCAGAGTCCAGGAACCACCACACTCTCACCAGGAGGCACCTTCACAAGGCTCTATGCCATTTGCTTCTGGCCAAGGATCCCAGGGGTCATTGGGAGAGCCAGATGCTAGGCTTCTAAGATAAGATACTGGGGATTGCCAAAACCGGTTTGGCTCAATGGACTGAAAGGTCCCAGGTTCAATTCCGGTCAAGGGCATGTACCTCGGTTGTGGGCACATCCCAATAGGAGGTGTGCAGGGGGCAACTGATCAATGTTTTTAACTCTCTAACCCTTCCCTTCCTCTCTGTAAAAAATCAATAAAATATGTTTTTGTTTTTTGTTTTTTAAAAAAGATACTGGGGATTTCTCCAGGACAATCCTCTTCTCTTGAAATGCATTTAACATCTAGGCACATCCACAGGGACACACACACACACACACACACACACACACACACACAAGTGTAGCTGACTCAGATACATCAAAGGAGATTATGACAGACTCAGGGATCATGCATGCACTCTTCTACGTTTTTTTCTGGTTTATCACTTCCATGTTTTAGGGAAGGATAATTAGATGCATCCATATGAAAATTAGGGTATTTGCACATTTTGAGAGGATTCAATCCTGGAAAAAAGCAGGTTAAGTAACAGCAAGTACTTTCTTCCTTTTTCTTAATCTTTCATTCATATCCCACATTCTGGGGCACAGTAGAATCAGGATGGGCCCCAGGCTGGGTGGGGGATTGGGAAGGAGGGAGAGGGGGGCGGGCAGTACCACGGAGATGCTAGTAGCCTGGCAAACCCTTGAGCTGAAAATGACTATTAAAAATACCAATTCTAGTAAAGATGCCAAGTGATGTGACTATGTATGCCTTCTCACTGCAGGAGGAACAAAGCCAACACAGGAATGAAACTCAGCAGGTGAGGAATAGAAGGACGCTCTGCAGGATTGAATAAGTGGCTGACTTACATGGGGAGTGGGGGTGGGGACAAAAGTGTACTGGGTCACTGTGACATTCTTTTGATTTAATAGAGCTATTGTCATAATCATAACCAGCATGCCTTTTTCCATACAAACTGTAAACCTACTTTTGCCCACCCCTGCATTCTATAATAGCCTTGCATTTAAAAAAAAAATCCTAAAAATTCTGTCTCTCACTCTGTCCTAAGCCACTTTCTTTTGGTGGCCTCAAATAAAAGCTATATCCTTTTCTTACACTTAATAAAGGCTGCAATTATACAGTGTTCCCTCAAAAAATATATGCACATTTTAACAGCTGATGAGCTCAATTTTGAAAATGAAATGTATTTTAATAAACAGTACGTTTATAAATGTTCAAAGTGCGTATACATTTTGGGGAATATATATATATATATATTGAGTGTATATATATATAGAGAGAGAGAGAGTGTATATATATATATATATATATACTATATATGTACATCAAAGTGTGTATACATTTTTGAGAATATACATATATTGCTAAAATATATTCACTTATTCATTAGATGAATATTTATTGAGCACCTAGTATGTGCTAAGCACTGTTCCAGGCACCAGGGAAAGTGTCAAGAATTAAAAGACAAAAATAGCCCAGCCAGTGTGGTTCAGTGGTTAAGTGACGACCTATGAACCAGGAGGTCATGGTTCCATTTCCAGTCAGGGCACATGCCTGGATTGGGGGCTCCATCCCCAGTGGGGTACCTGTAGGAGGCAGCCAATCAATAATTCTCTCTCATCATTGATGTTTCTATCTCTCCTTCTTCCTTGCTCTTGGAATTTAATAAAAAAAATATATATTTTTTAAAAAAGACAAAAGCACCTGCTTCTGTGAGACTAATATTCTAATGTGAAGAGACAGTAACACGGAGTTAGGGGACCATAATTGCTGTGGATGGGGAGAAACCAGCGTAGGGGGATAGTGTTTTGAAGGGTTGCCATGTCAACGGCAATCAGGGAAGCCTTTATGGAGAAGCAGACATGTCAAAAGATCTAAAAGAAATAAGGGAGCAAGTCGTCCAGACGGTCAAGAAGTCATCTCTTCAGTGGGGGAACAATGTGTGCACAGGGAACATGCCTTCGGGGTCAAGAAACAGTTGTGGGCGGAAGCAAGCACGCAAGGAGACAAAATTAGATGAAACAGGTCCCACTACTTGGAGCCTTATAGGAAGGACACTGTGTCTTGGCTTTGAATGAAGGTTCAAGTCCACAGAAGGTTTTCAGCAGATGAGCGTATAACCTACTATTTTTAAAAAAGATCAACGTGGCTGGCATCTTGAGAATATACTAAAGATATGGGATGAGGTGGAGGATTAAAAAGGATGATTAGAGCCGAGACCGGTTTGGCTCAGTGGATAGAGCGTCGGCTTGCAGACTAAAAGGTCCCAGGTTCGATTCCGGTCGGGGGCATGTACCTTGCTTACGGGCACATCTCCACTGTGGGGCATGCAGGAGGTGGCTGATGGATGTCTCTCTCTCATCGATGTTTCTGACTTTCTATCTCTCTCCCTTCCTCTCTGTAAAAAAATCAATAAAATATATTTTTTTAAAAAAAGGATGATTAGATAAGAGGTTACTACTGCTATCATTCAAGCAAAGACTAATGATGCCTTAGATCAGATGGATAGCCGTAGAAGTGATAAGAAAAACGCAGATTCGGACAGAGCTTTTTAAAGACAACGCTAACAGGATGTACTGCAGACTGGAAGTGAGTGGCATGAAGATTGACTCTAAAGATTATGGCCTGAGGCCCTAGAAAAACAAAGTTCTTACGCTGATCAGAAAGCACTTTGCAAAGGCAATAAAGAGTGATAGGAAACACAGACACCTTCATTTTGAGAGACCCAGCAAATGTTCCAATGAAAGGGGAGGCGTGTTTTTAGCTTGTGGATGGCATTAAAGCCGTGGGAATGAATGAGATTCCCCGGGCATTAAATAACAACAGTAGAGAGATTTGACAGCTGAGCTTTGGGCCTCTCCAGAATTAAGGCAGGAGATGAAGAGGAACCAGCAAGGCACGATGGGGAGAAACAGCCGGTGACGTCAAAGGAAAACCAGACTTGTCCTGGAAGACAAGTGAGAGAGATCTCAAGGGGGAAGTAAAAGGCAAGGACATCTGATTTTACTCAGAGTTCAGGTAAGAGGAGGATGAATGGAGATCTTGGTCCTTATGATTGAAGAGCTCGGTGAAGGGCAGTTTCTGTAAATATCAAAAGCAAAAGCATACAGTGGTACCTCGAGATACGAGTTTAATTCATTCCGTAACCTTGAGGCATGGGAAACTATGAGACACTCGAGTCCTGGTAAACTGGTGGGTCGTGTGCAGCAGGCCAATCCGCGTGATTACTCCTATCTCAAATGTTGCTCATATTTCAAAGCAAAATCGCTCGCTCGACTGCTCGTATCTCAAAAAAAACTCATATGTTAGGGCACTCGTATCTCGAGGTACCACTGTAATTCAGGACAAAATGGGATTGGAGAAACTGGAGACAGCACAGTTGAGGGCGGGTTGTTAACATGATCAAAAATATCTATTTTTTAAAATATATTTTTATCGATTTCAGAGAGAAAGGGAGAGGAAGATAGAGATAGAAACATCAATGCTGAGAGAGAATCACTGATTGGCTGTCTCTTGCACACCCCACACTCGGGATCGAGCCTGAAATCTGGGCATGTGCCCTGACTGGGAATCAAAGAACCATGACCTCCTGGTTCACAGGTCAACACTCCACCACTGAGCCACACTGACCAGGTGATTTAATTTTTTTTTAATGGGAAAAAAATGTAGGACTCAATTCATATGTACATGCTGACTAGAAAGATCACACCAGCAGGGGGGGAATCTGAAGAGTAGAGGATTGTTGGAATAATTATCTTCCTGAGCAGGGAGGAGTTGGTTCAGACATCAACATGGACCATTCCAACATGGACACAGGAGAGAAAGGAGTCTGTGGGCACAGAGACCAGAGGCTGGGTAGATGCCACAGTGGGAATATGCAGGAATTCACCTCAAATTGCCTCTGTTTTCTCGGTGAAATGGAAAACAAGGCCATCACCTGATAGTACAGGATACAACTCATAATTCAAAGGGCAAACAAAAATGATGTCCAGAGAGAAAGGGCTGAGACCAGCTGGTAGCGGCCATCTCTGTACAGAAACTCGTGCACACAGGGGCTCCAGACAGGCCAAGACCGCCGATGGGCAGGGAGTCTCCATCTGCAGCACGGCCCGTGCAGGGATGGAGGGGCCGGGGACTGAGAGTTTCCCCAGGAGGAAATGAAACCCCCAGAAGCTGAGTCAGGGCTGGCGGCTCACTTCTGCCTCCAGTTCTGCCCAGACTCAGCCATCACCACCAACAGGTTTCAGTTTTACAAATCAGAGAGTTCTTTGTGCACTTAAACTTGGTTATTTGTTGGGGTGGTGGGGGAGGAGAGAGGAGAGGGTTCGGAATGGAAGGGTATGCATTCTGTTTGTTTCTAAGGAGGAGTCCCCATTGACTAAATTTTTACATTATCTTTTTAAAATATATTTTTATTGATTTCAGAGAGGAAGGGAGAGGGAGAGAGAGAGAGAAACATCAAGGATGAGAGAAAATCATTGACTGGCTGCCTCCTGCACACCCCACACTGGGGATCAAACCCACAACCTGGGTATGTGCCCTGACTGGGAATTGAACCGTGACCTCCTGGTTCCTAGGTTGGTTGATGCTCAACCACTGAGCCACGACGGGCAGGCTCGGTTTCTATATTTCTGTTGCAAAGTTATCCATGCCTTCTGTACCAAATATTTCCTATCTGCAAATTAGCCCAAAGATGACTGTTTTTATGTAAACTGGAATTTTCTCCAAATGTAGTGAAACTTGCTGCTTTTTGAATTGGAGTGAAACAAGTAGCATATGGGCACAACAGAGTGGCGTGTTGGGAATGACGTGAGTCACATTCTGTAATGAAAACTGTCTGCAGTTTATTATCCCACATTAAATATAATTAACTGTAGAGGATATAGCTTCGCCGCTAACATCAACCTCCAGTGCTATTCATCCATTCAACAAATATTCCTGCTATGTATCAGGCTCATAGTATACAGCAGTGAAAAAAACAGATAAAGATCCTTGCCTTCATGAGGCCTAGTATACCCCAGAGGGAGAAATATTGGTAATATACAAATAGCACAATAACTAAGAAAAATGCTAATATGTAAGGAGGTCGTAAGTCCAATGAGAAAAAATACAGCCGAGGAAGGACCGCAGGTTGAATGGTGCGGTCAGAGTATGTCTCCCTGAAACAGTAACACAAACAAGAGGAGGGTGTGAGTCACGTGAACTCTCTGGGGAAGAGAGTCAGGCAGAGGGAAGGGCAAGTACGGAGGCTCAGAGGAGGAAGAGTACCCAGAGTGTGTACGCAGTGTGAGGGGTCAGCTTGAGTGCTGTGGGTGACGAGAACAGTGGAAGACTGGACCAGTTACGTCACTGGTGGGGCCCAGTACGACATCAAAGCATAGGGCTCCTTGTTTCAAAATTGTAAGAATTTTAAAGATAGCTACGCCCTTGTCACATGCACCTTCTGAGTCCAGGGCCTTGTGTGACTGCACATGTCACACATCCATGAAGCTGGCTTGGGGGGCAGGACACAAAGTCGGGTCACACAGGTAAGAGAGTGAGGGGCCATGTTTTGAAGGGCCTTCTAGATCCTCATAAGAACGTTGACTTTAGCCCGGGTGGCATGGCTCAGTGGTTGAGTATCAACCTATGAACAAGGAGGTCATGGTTCGATTCCCGGTCAGGGCACATGCCTGAGTTGCAGGCTGGATCCCCAGTGTGGGCATGCAGGAGGCAGCCAATCAATGATTCTTTCTCATCATTGATGTTTCTATCTCTCTCTCCCTCTGCCTTCCTCTTTGAAATCAATAAAAATATACATATATATTTTTTAAAAAGAATCTATGCTTTAAAAAAAAAGAATGTTGAGTTTTACTCTGAGAGAGATGGTGTATTGGAGGGTTTTAAGCAATCTAACTTACAGTATCTAGCTTTAAGCAATCTAACTTATAGAAATTAGTCTAGAGGCCCAGAGGAGACCAGCTAGAATCTACTGCAATAATTCAGTGGAGGGATGATGATGGCATCATCCAAAAGTGTGCGAAGGGGTAGAGAGATACTCTAGAGTAGATTCAGCTTGAAGATAAAACCCACACATTAGTCATGGGAGAAAGAGAAATTTCAAGAGGCGTGAAGAAGGACTCCCGGGTTTGGGGCTGAGGAACAGAAACACGGGTGCCGCCATGAACTGAGACGAGGAAGTGTGGGAGACAGACAGGGGGTGGAGAAGGGGACCACTAAGGGTTGGTTCTCATCACGGGAGGCTGAGATTCCTCTCACTCAGTGGTGAAAGCATGAGTGTGGTATTTAGGAGAGTGGCCTGGCTGGAGGTACAAATGTCATCAGAAAAGCCTCAATTCTTTGTGTGCAATTAAAAGATCCAGATTCTCAGAATGTTCTAGATGAATCAAGAGTCTTCTTTGATCGGTTGCCATATCAGTCTTGGCTAATGATTATCTGTACTGCAATACTTATTTTTTATTCTATTTCTCCTTTATTAAAAAGTATTTTCTTTTCTCATTTAACAGTATGTCTTGGCTTGAATGGACACCAGGAGTTTGAAGTGCAACCAAAAAGAAGTTGGGGAAACTCTTTCTAAACATCACAGTCAGTTTTCTGTACCAGTAGCATACATTTTATATTTGACTAGAGGCCTGGTGCATGAAATTCATGCATGGTTGCCGGGAAGGGTCCCCTCAGCCCAGCCTGCACCCTCTCCAATCCAGAACCCTTTGGGGGATATCCAAATGCAGGAAGTTGGACATCCCTCTCACAATCCTGGACCGCTGGCTCCTAATTGCTCACCTGTCTGCCAGCCTGGTCACCCCTAACTGCCCCCTGCTGCCAGCCAGGTCACCCCCAACTGCCTGCTCCCTGCTAGCCTGGTTGCTCCTAACTGCCCCCCTGTGGCCTGGTCACCCTCAAATGCACCCCGCCCCCCTGTCCTGGTCACCCAGCCTGGTTGTACCTTCCTCCCTCCCCCTGCTGACATGGTCATCCCCAACTGCCCCTCTGGTCACCTCACACAGCCTGCTGTTCAGTTGTTTGGTTATCCCTCACTACCCCCCCTGCCAGCCTGGTCTTAGGCAGCCATCTTTGTGAGGGCATGAGAGTCAATTTGCATATTAAACTCTTTATTTTATAGAATTTTGGAACAGACTATTTGTTTTTCTTAAATCTCAAGGAATGACTTTTGATTACAAAAATGTAAAGAAAATATTTGTCGGTGCCATCTGTGCTGTCATCAGTGACCTACATGCAGATAATAAGTACAGCGGTACCTCGAGATACGAGTACCCTAACATACAAGATTTTTGAGATACGAGCCGTTGAGTGAGCGATTTTTGCTTTGAAATATGAGCAACAGTTGAGATACGAGTAATCATGAAGATCGGCCAACTGCACAAGTTTACCGCGACTTGAGCGTCTCATAGTTTCCCACACCTCAAGGTTACAGAACGAATTAAACTCATATCTCAGGGTACCACTGTATTCTGGTTTAGGAACATTGCCTGCTTGGTTGGGCAGAGCCTGTGTATTACATTTGTGTGCTGATGGGAAAGAAGCATTGTCCAGGATGCAAAGGATTAGCAGTGAACGGTTTCTGGATTTTTGCTGGTACCTGGTGACACAGTTAATGTCTCTGTTAGTTTTAAGAGTTGCTTATGGGGAACATGGAATGGGAGTAAAGACTAAAATTATGAATCTTTGCATCCAAGCAGTGCTGTGTGTGGGCTTGGGTGCCAGAAGGAGACAAGGCATTGAAGAGCGGGGCATTTTCCCTATGTCTTTTCAGAACCAAATCTACACCACCAGTGTGTCTGGGAGAGAATGTGATCCTATACAATAAAAGCCCAGCGACCATATGGCAGATGACCAGACCAACCAGTAGACCAGTCGCTCTAATGTGCAGTGACCACTAGGGGGCAGACACTCAATGCAGGAGCTGCTGCCTGGTGGTCAGTGCATTCCCACAGTGGGGGCGCCTCTTGGGCTGACCGGGATGAGCAGCACTCTCACAGCAGCTGACCCCTGCAGGCCATGCCCCCAACAGTGCACGAATACCATGCACTGGGCCTCTAGCATTCAATATCTACACTGACAGAGGGTCAGAGTCACTGTAACTCAGCTCACTGCTTAATTGGCATGTGATGCCATTTTATCCCAGCTTAGTCCAGGTTACATGTGATGTATTTTCTAATTCCAATCATGGACCGAGGTAGGGTGTATTTATGAGCAGATTTCTTTGAGATCGGGTTTCCTGCAGTGTGGCCTACCACTTCATTCTTCTGAGTCAGTGGTTCTCAACCTTTTTTAATGCTGTGACCTTTTAATACAGTTCCTCATGTTGTGGTGACCCCCAATCTTAAAATTATTTTCGTTGCTACTTCATCACTGTCATTTTGCTACTGTTAATGAATCATAATGTAAATATCTATTTTCCCATGGTCTTAGGCGACCTTGCTAGCAGTTTTCAACCTGTGGGTCGCGACCTACAAGTTGAGAACTGCTGCTATAGAGCCACTTAAGTGTTCTTCTCTCCCCTGGCCTCTGTCACAGTGGGAGAGATGGGCACAAAGGGAATGTTCAAGATGCCCCCTGCTTGTTACGGTTAGAATTGCAGTGGTACTCATCTTGCCATGACGTTGTGTGAACGCACTCTACTTTCCTACTCCAACAAGACAGGGCAACCTGGAGGTGAAACGATGTAATAACTCAGTAGGTCAAGGGTAACAGTAATGTCCGCAGAGCTTGTAACCTTGATGTGAGGCTGAACTCCCTCAACCCCTGCAATTTGCATTCAACATGCTCTCAGGTTTGGTCTCTACTTCGGGTTTATGAATGGCTGGTAAAAGGTCAATCAATGCTGACACACAAACAGAAGAGGAAATATGTCTCCTTTTCATGTCTTTAAAATTATAACTGTGTCCGGTAGTTTCAAACTGGGCGTAACATGACCAACTGTTCTACTGACTTAATAACAAAACTCTAAAACATACGGAGAAAAATTAAGTTTGGCAAATTATCGGAGTTACTCGTTCTGGTAAATCATGTGAAATGGGGTTGGCGGACGTTGGCACCGTGGACATGAGGCCTGGGTAAGTTTTCTCTGTGGGAGGCCGTCCCAGACATGGCGGTGTGTTAACCATCACCGCCTTCAGCCCTTCCTCCTCCTGGGTCATGACATTCAAGACCTGCTTGTCTCCTGAACTTGTGAAATGCCTCCAGGGTGCCCAGACCACCCCTGGCTGAGAACCATTAGTTCAGAATCTGTTCTTTGACAGACTCCAACAGAGAATGAAACTCACTTTCATGAGATAGTTTGTTTTTCTCCTGTTTTGAGCCACCACTTGGAAGTCACCGACCAAGGGAAGGCAGCAAGGCTTTGCAGAAAGGCTAAGGTAAGCCATCCCACCTCCCCACATTATTCAACGATGCCTTTGATGAAGCACACACCATGTCTATTATCTCTGTGCGGAGCTGCTCTGAGATGACACAGTTGACTAATCTACTTCCTTCTTCAGAGAGTCAACAGCCAACAGCAAGTCTGAGGCAATTCTGTCCACTCAGGAGGCTCTCTGTCTCAGTCAGCCGGGCAGCTGGGAGGACAGGAAGACACAGATTCTGGCTGAAGAACCCTGCGGGGTTTGAACCTGTTTACTGAGTGTGGCTTCACTCCGAACGCACTGTACCACTGAAATCTTTTAATAGAATCCCTTTTCGTGCTACTTTAAAAGCTTTATGCTAATTGCTTAATGGTTAATTACTTATGTCTGGATCCTAAGTGGTTTTTTTTTTATATTTGCGCCGTACATTCCCATCTCTTGTTCTGTGCTTGAAAAGGAGCTAATATTATACAGCCTTTGTGCATAGAAAGCACTTGATGAGAGGAATATAATGAGAATCGCTGTAGCAAAGCCTATGTACAAAACTAGCCAACCAAGCCACTTATTCCAAACATCTGCTACCAGATAATGCCAAGAAAGCCACAGAATCTGATTAGTTCTTAAAATTCCTTATGGTCATCCTTTTTTGTTGTTGTTAATCCTCACTGAGGATATTTTTCCATTGTTTTTTCTTTATAGAAATTTTTTTAACATATTTTATTGATTTTTTTTACAGAGAGGAAGGGAGAGGGATAGAGAGTTAGAAACATCGATGAGAGAGAAACATCGATCAGCTGCCTCCTGCACACCCTCTACTGGGGATGTACCTGCAACCAGGGTACATGCCATTGACCAGAATCGAACCTTGAACCTTTCCATCCACAGGCCGACGCTCTATCCACTGAGCCAAACCGGTTTCAACTCCATTGTTTTTTTGTTGTTTTTTTTTTTAGAGAGACAGTAGAAGGGAGGGGGAGAGACAGAGAAACACTGATATGAGAGAGACATGTATTGATTGCCTCCCACACACCTCACCCAAGGCCAGGGAACAAGCCTGCAACTGAGATATGTGCCCTTGACAGTAATCAAACCCAGGACCTTTAGTCCTCAGGCCGACGACGCTCTAACCACTGAGCCAAGCAGGCTACGGCTCCTTAAATTCACTCTTGATTATAGTTAAACTTGGATCCTGTTTTGCTGAATTTCTTTGAGTATCAATGGCCTCAAAAGGAAGAAAGGAAAATTGGGCAGTGTGATGTCTGGAAATAATTCTGAGGCAATGTTTTTCATGCAACAGTTATTTTTAAACTTTTTCAAATTATACTTTATTTTCTAGGCCTCCTGTACTTTTTTAGTATTTCTTACAAGAATACCAGGTAGTGGCATATCAAAAAACAACAACAAAAACAAAACAAATACTGATGTAAATATGAAAAAAAAATTTAATTTCTTTCTCTGTTGTTTTAATGAAAAACCACAAAGACAAGAGAGAAAATGTCCGTTCTCTCCTCAGAGGCAGGATGGATAGGAAAACAGAAAGACCACATGAAGGCGATTCTTCCAGCTGTTACTGAAACCTGCCCAGCCATTGAGATTTCCCTGCGTTCTGCAAAGTAAAACCTGACGCTTTTGAAAATTTTCAACTTTTTAATTTGAATTTCTTGGTGCGGGCAAAGGACTTGTGGAACCATTGCTTTCCCCGCTTCATTAAAAGGAAGTACAGAGCATTCGAGAGAGACCGTCTGCAGACGAGGAGGGGAAAGGAAAGAGAACAGGACGCGCGCCAGAGCCCAGGGCTCCGGGTTCCTCTCACGTGGTGCAGCTGTGACAGGGCCCGCGGTGTTTTGAATTCACGAATGAGAAACGTTCATTCAGAGCGGAAACCTGAGCACGGTTTGCAGAAGAAAACAGCATTCATAGAAGTGTTATTCACAACGATGCGCAGAGAGCTGTGTTTAGCTCTTATTGAAGTGAACCTTCTCTGTGCTAGAACGGGGGTGGGGAAAACTGGTGCATTTTACGATGAGAAGGCAGATTCGTAACAATTATTGGATTCTGAAGATGAATCAAACAGCACGACCTGAACAGCTGATGGTCTGGGTCTTGTCACTCCAAACAGGGAAACTGGAAGAGGGGCCTTGGCTTTGCGGGGTGGGAGAGGGGGAAAGGGAGAGAGAGAGAGAGAGACAGTCAGACAGACACACCGGTCCCTGAGCCATCTGGTTTACCTCCAACCACACTCTGGGTGAGACTGGAACAAGCTCTATGTGTAACCCCAATATTATAACTGGGACCCTGAGGCCCCCACATCCTCTCTTCAGCCTCCCTGGTGTGCAGACGCAGGCCCCAGTTACCGTCTCCAGGGCTCTCCGTGGTCCAGGCCTGCTGTGAAGTCTTTGCAGGTCCATCTAATTTAAAGCGATAAAGGATAATTCACTTATTAAAGACACGCCTGCCGTTCTTCACCCCAGCAGCTTACATTTCAGAGACATGAAAGGGATTTCTCGCTGCCATAACTCCAGGGCACCAGCCACTGTATCATACGTACACCGCCGCTCTGGTCCTTTTATTTACACACTTCCATAGCAACACCCAAAACACAGCCTCCGGAGGCCTGCATTCCGCTGGCCACGCTTTGTGTCGAGGACCGGAGGGATTTCTGAGACCAGGGATCACGGCATGGAGCAGGGCATCGGAGATGCCCCCTTTATAATAGGAACTGCAGGAACCTGGAGTGGAACCATGTCTGAGGGTTACGTATTGAGAGAATTGATCTGCACCAAAATAGGCAGCAGCAAAGTTTTGAAGCCTCAGACCCACACCCACCCTGCTCTTCCGATGAGCTGAGAGCCTGCCTCCGCCTCATCCTTGCTTCCTTCGCTCTTGCTTTTTGCACTAAAGATGCAGCTTTAACTGCTTGAGTGAACTGGCTTTTCACAGTGCCGTCAAGGTCTCGCAGAGAAGTGCATTTACATGAGAAGATGAGGATGGAGGCCGGGGACAGCCCCCTTCCACGGGCGCAGGGGGGCTGTCCTGTCTGGTACCACCTCTCTGGTGTCGGGGAGGGGTGACTAGAACACTGCCTTCATGAAGAGACCCTGCTGGTGGCTCCTGGTGACCCCGGTTCCGGGAGATTTCAGCGCATCCTTAGACCGTGTCCGCGCACCTGTTTACTCACCACACGTCCCTCATCACCCGCGCACACATCTGCTTCTCTTCAGTCCTGAGTGCGGGGCCGGCTCTTGGTGTTTGCTAAACAAAGCTGAAAACTGAGCGAAGAGCCCGTAGTGATGAAGGCAATCTGCTCCTTTTCAACCCGAATGAAGGCCGAGGTGGAAGCTGGGAGGACATACTCTCCAGGGGAGAAGGTCGTGGGTGTCGCCGGCTTGGGCCTGACTCCTGTAGCGACTCCGGCAGAGAAAGACCCGGCAGCATTCTGTTTGGGTCTTCTTCTTCCTGGAGCCTCACCTTGGAGATCAGGTCTCATCTCTAATTTCCTAGAGTCAGAGCCACCGCCTTCACACCAGGACTGTGCCCAACACATGGCTGCTCCGTCAGCTCAACACGCCTCCTGCCACCTTCCGTGTCAATGAACTGCTCCCTCTGAGAGGCCCTGGCCTCCTCTCCAGTGGGCACCTTGCAGTCATCTTTCCACAGATGGCACCACGCCATTCTCCGGTCCCATCGAGAGGAATGACGGGTCTCCAAAGGCCTGGTCACACAATTCTTTCCCAGAATTTCACCTGCTGGACAGTGACTGTCTATCTTCCTGCCAGTTTGTGAAAGACGTAAGAGCACGTCGACTGACTACTTCACAGATGATTTTCAAGTCCCAGTAACGTGTAGCTCCCCTCAGGGAACCAGTATGGGTTCATATATTTAAAAGTGGAGCCAGGCCTGGCTGGTGTGGCTCAGTGGTTGAACCAGAAGGTCACAGTTCGATTCCCGGTTGAGGCACATGCCTGGGTTGTGGGCTTGATCCCCAGTGTGAGATGTGTAGGAGGCAGCTGATCAATGATCCTCTCTCATCATTGATGTTTCTATCTCTCTCTCCCTTTCCCTCTCTTTTCCTCTCTGAAATCAATAAAAATATATTTGAAAAAAAGTTTCTGAAATGTCATACAGATTTGCTATAGATGGTTATGAAAGCCCATTTCCTGTATATCTTTAAAGAGAGGAGCACTTTTCCAGAATGAATTCAAGAAGTTTTCTCCAGAATAGTTTTTTCTGTGATTTTACCTCACGTCGGAAAAACTAGGTAAAGTGCCTCAAGCACCACTCAGTGTTATGAACCGACCCCATAAAAGTTAGCAATTTCTCCACTCTTTGTAGTTTCAGGATAAACCCTTGTGAACAGTGTTCCTTCCAATTCCACCTGCACAGTGATGGTTGAGCGTGGGAGCTGTAAAACACAAACGAAACGGACACCAGTGGAGTCATTTTGGCGGATGGGTAAGGGCTTTTCCGCTGGGGGTCAGAGGGAACATTTCTTGGGAGGACAGAGGCGGACTCAGCTAGACCCACTCTTTCTCCGCCTTTGATTAAGCAGAATCATTGCAGAAGGGTCCGGGTTCTCTGAAACAAGTTTATAACACACAACGTGTTACTAATCCCTGGAATTATTTTCATGTAACTGCTCGGTTTTGCTTTTGCAGGAAATGAGTAATTAGTCAAACGGGCAAAGGCCCATTATTTAGGTTCCTTCCGTTGTCTTGCGGGGTGAAAAGGTGTGAGTGTGTTTATAGACATTTCTCATTGGAAGCGGTGCCTGTAAATGCCTCTGCCCCGAGCCAGACGCTGCTGACAGGTGCAGATCCGGGCGAGGCTTGAGAAGGTTTGAGAAATCCCCCTGTTGACTAAGAATCCATTCACTGCAGTCCCGCAGAGCTACCCTCTGGACATCCCCTTTGAACCTTTGAATGTCCTTTAAAGGCATTCATGCAAGGAACTGTGATTCATAGAATATTCTTTCCTTTTAAAAAAAGGGCATCTCCATGGACCACTTCAATGTTTCCGGTAGCAATAAACTTATTACCGTTTTTTTTTCTCATCATTCCTCGTCATTTCCAATGAGGAACCCATGAGAAATGTGAACCACGGATGAGCCATGGCCTGAGAATCCACAGGTCTCATTGAATCCCACCTCATCATCTCCTCGGAAAGTCTAGAAAACTTTCCCCATTTCTTTTTTCTTCATTTCCTTTTTTTAAAAATAATTTTATCAACTGCAGTTGGCACTCAATATTATGTTAGTTTCAGGTGTCCAGCATAGTAGTTATACAGTATGTAACTTACTAAATGATCCCCCTAGAAGTCTTATACCCCCCCTGACATGATGTATAGTTATTACAACATTGACTGTCTTCCTTATGTTGTGCTTTATATCCCCATGACTCTTCTGTAACTGCCAATTTGTCCTTCTTAGTCCTTTCTCCTTATTCATCCAGCTGCCCAGCCCCTCTCCCATCTGGCAACTGTCAGTTTGTTCTCTGTATCTAGGAGTGACCTTCTGTTTTGATTATTTATTGTATTTACTATATTCCATATATATATATATATATATATATATATATATATATATATATGTATATATATGTATATATATATATATATATATGAAATCATGTGGTATTTGGCTTCCTCTGTCTGATTATTTCACCTACTATATTACCTTCCAGGTCCATTCATGTTGTTGTAAATGGTAAGATTTCATTCTTTTTTATGGCCAAGTAATATTCCATTGTATGCATGTATATCCTTGTTTTGTCTCTTGTATAGCCTTTGTTTTAAAAGCCATTCTGTCTGGTATAATGCTACCTTAGCTTTTCCTTTTTCATTTCCATTTGCATGAAATATCTTTTTCTATCCCTTTACTTTCAGTCTGTGTGTGTCTTTCAATCTTAAGTGGGTCTCTTATAGGCAGCACATGTAAGGGCCTCATTTTCTTATCCATTCAGCCACCCTGTGTCTTTTGATCGAAGCATATAATACACTTACATTAAAAATAATTATCGTTAGGTATGTAGTTACTGCCATTTTATTATCCATACTTGTATCTATTTTCTTCTTCTCCTCCTCCATCTACAAGTCCCTTTAACGTTTCTTGTAATAGTGATTTGGTGGTGATAAACTCCTTTAGCTCTTCTTTATCGGAGAAGCTCTTTATCTTTCTTTTTATTCTAAGTGATGACTCTGCTGGATAGAGTAATGTGGGTTGAAGGTCCTTGCTCTTCATCACTTTCAATATTTCATGCCAATCCCTTCTGACCTGCAATGTTTCTGTTGAAATGCTGATGATGCCCACAGCCTCTGTGCACAGTCTCCGCGGAGCAATTACTCATTTATGAAGCAGAGGCCAGGGCCTCTTCGGTGCCTCTGTGTCTTCCGTTTCCGTGGTCAGCGATCGCACTGCAGCTATCGGGGGTGGGAAATGTTGGCAGATGTTTTGTGCCAGGATGCTTTTCTCATCACCAATTTTCATGAGGAGCAGAAATATCCCCATGTTTAAAGTAAACACACTTTGTTACCCTATTACTGCTGAAAGGGTTTGGTTGCAAAATAAAAAAGAAGGTTGTAGGTTTACACGGTGTGATGCATAAAATCTGAAGCATTTGGCAAAAGCAAGCGGACGACCTTCTATATGTGTTTTTTGGCAGGAATTCTATTTCCTGGTCAGGCTTCACGTGCCATTGACTTTCCATTCCCCTCCTTTCCAACGACTCCCCCGGGGTGAGTTCTTATAGCTCTTTATCCCTCGCGACATGACAGAGGCCGGAAAGGGCACGCATGGCTGGTGCTGCAAAAGGCCACCCGGTGGGCACAGAGCTTGGAACACTTCTGTTGTCATCCAAACCCGGGGGAATTCCGTTGTCCCTGCTGCTGCCTGTGTCTCATGACTTCCGGGAAGATATGGGACAAGGAGAGCTGCATGATCACCTACTGCTTTTTGGATTTAACCGTGTGCTGAAGCATGTTTCTCTCTGCTGTCCTGTAATGCATACATTAGACAAGATCACGACCACGGCCGGAGACATAAGCTGAAAGGTCACCAAATCCCCTTCATTTTACTTCCATGCAACAAGGAATGCGAATGTTTTATTAAAAAGTGAAATATCTGGGAAAATGCTAACCCAGCAGGGAGGATTGGAGCGGAATGGAAATAGGGAGCATAAATCAGAGGTGTGTAAGTAAACCAGTAAAGGATATGGAAAAACGTATCAGAGACCGAATACTGACATGAATCACAAATGAAGTGATATGAAAGTGGTTATTGAGGCCTCTCATTTTACCTTTTTCCCCATTTTTTTAAAATAAGACTTTAATTTCTAGACCAGTTTTGGGTTCACAGCAACAATGGCCCGCAGCATGAAACCTATTAGATAAAAAAAGTAACCAAAGTCCCTCAGCCTTCCTTTCAACGGGGTGTGCAATGCACTGCTGAAGCATCTCAAAAAGAATAGAGGATGACAGCGACATCCCAGCCCTTCAACTGATTCTTCTTTTACCATAAAATGTTGACTTTCTCACTCCCTGTTCCTCAGAAGTCTTCAAATGGCTTCCTGCTAATTAAACGTGTTCACCAAAAAGAAAAGAAGAAAGTGAAGTGAGTCAGAAGCTTCTCCCCTGCTCCTGTTCCTGCCCCACTTAAGGTTCCTCTGAAACCGGGAGCTCCCGCGAGGCAGCTGACAGCCGCATGAGGCCGGGAGGGCGTGGGGTGAGGAAGCTGCGGGTCTTCCCTGAGCTCGGGGCCTGGATCCCCTGAGTTCACCTACACACACACAAGAGGGCTTTCCCTCAGGCTCTGCCAGTCTCCTCATGGGTCCTCCTCACTCACATGATAGGTTAGCCTCCACTGGGCAAAAACTCCATTGGAATTCACTTTCATAATGACCAGCCAAGCCAAGTGCCCTTTTAAGACGACCTTGGAGGGTCCAGAAATTGGGAACGGTGGGAGTTAACCTTATTTGGGGATGATATAGCTGGAAACTGATGGCCCTACCCTAGAGTATGTCCCTTTTAATCTTCATAGTTAGTGATTAAAACACACAGGGAAGCCCAGCCAGCATGGCTCAGTGGTTGAGCATGGACCTATGAACCAGGAGTTCACGGTTCGATTCCTGGTCAGGGCACATGCCCAGGTTGCAGGCTTGATCCCCAGTAGGGGCATGCAAGAGGCAACTGATCAATGATTCTCTCTCATCACTGATGTTTCTATCTCTCTCTCTCCCCCTTCCTCTCTGAAATCGATAAAAAATATTATTAAAAGAAAATGTGGTCAAATGGATAGCCTTTGCGTGTGGCACCCATTAAGAATTTTAGCCCTAAAAAGGTTAACTGTGTAAACTCTGGCTCCTTACTTAAAACCTCACACCAGTACAGCTGCATCATCAAATGGACAGTAGGTGGTCCCCCCTGCCTGGGGTCATTGTGAAGACTGACACATACCCAGAAAACATAGCACATAGCGAGTTCTCATCTCAACACATGTATTTATTAGATTGTAGCCTTCAGCACTTTTTAAAAAATCTCTGAGACAACATTTTCCACTGTGAAATATAAGAATATCTATTTCATAGTATTGGAGTAAAGATGAACTTCTATATATGTGGGGGAAAAAAAAAAGGTGTTTATGCTCTAAGACCTGAAAGTCGACTGTTTCGATTTTAAACCAGGGTGCCCTTCTAGCAAAGAGCTTTTGAGATTCTTTCGGAGAAGTGTATCAGAACTGAAATATAGGTGAAGGGACTTATCTTGAAGTGCTTATTGAACAATCTAGCAAAGAAGAAACCTATGAGAGAGCCTATGTCACATTCCGGTGTACCCGTCTGCCTGGCACCTTAAAGGTAAATATAAGGGCAAGTGATTGCACCAGGAAAGATGCCTGAGAATCTAACTCGATGTGCTTATCCTCCAGTCGCGGCGTTTTAAGTATATCACGTGAAAAATAAGCAGCCACCCATTCCTGGAAATGGCCGCATTGGTATGAACTAGTATACAGGGCGCCCTGCATAGCTATTTTATATCTTTTTCATCTATTTTTTTTGAACCTATTTCCTGCACTGCAAAAAAAAAAAAAAACTGAACAGGATGCTAATGAAATGAGATTGAATTTTTCAGTCCAGATCTGTTACAGCTAAACATCAAAAAGCCCCTAAATTTCACAGAACTGAATTCTAGTCTTTTTCTAATGGAAACCCCCACGGTCTGTAGGGTTAACGTGAACTGCTTTGGAATCGTATTATTAAAGGCAGCCTCCGGTTTCTCACCTCGCTTATTGCCACCAAATGTCTTTTCACATTTTCATTCTGGTACAAAATATGGTCCTGCCAGTTATCTAGAAACGTTAACTTTGAAAAACAAGTTACAGAACCCTTCTTATGCAAAAATTTACATGACACACTCAAAGAGCTATGCAACAGATGGATCTGAAACCCCGAAACAGAGGGATTTTTCATCAAGCGTGTTCAATGAGCCATGCAACCCACAAGCCAGTTCCCAAAGAATCTTACAAGATGACACACTGTCCTTCCAATCTTGAAGTGAAAAGGCGGGTCTCTGAATCATACTTGAACATTATTGCACTGTCACTTCATACACTGATGATCATTTCTGTCCGCAAGAAAGCAACTGATGAAGTTGATGGAGGAGGTCGGGGTGGGGGGATGCTTTCAGCCATGGGAGGTAAGTTGAGTGTGAACTGTGGGCCTCACACATGAGAGATAAGAACCAAATCAGATTCCCACTTGGGAAAGACACATGTCCTAGTAAAAAGAGAAGCTATAACCCGGCTGGTTTGGCTCAGTGGATAGAGTGTTGGACTGCGGGCCAAAGGGTCCCAAGTTTGATTCCGGTCAAGGGCATGGACCTCAGTTGCAGGCTCCTCCCAGGCCCAGGACCTGGTCAGGGTGCATGCAAAAGGCAATGAACTGATGTGTTTCTATCACTTTGATATTTCTCTCTGTCTTTCCCTCTCTCTTCTACGTTCCCTAAAAATCAATGGAAAAATATCATCGGGTGATGATTGGGAAAAAATGGGGAAACAGACATTATTTGAATGAATATCTAGCTCTACCTGTGACACATCAAACTTGCCAGTTATCACCTGACCGAGGACTCTAACGAAAGCACCACTTCCTTGCCCACACCAGGTTTTGAATGGTGGAAGTGTGGTCTAGAGGTTAGGATGAGTGGTGGGAAGTCACGCTCCCACGAGGTGTCCCTGCTCTGTCAGTGACGCATGCATTGGTCAGCTTCATCCACACCATTTAACCAGCGTGAGCCAAGTTATTTATTGCTATTTCTTCTTCCAAACCTCAAATGTCATCTCTCTAGAGGCAACGTCTAATACTTCCGCTTTGCAAGCTGTACACATCCAGGGTACTTGATAATCAGCATAATCAGCATATTTATCAATGCATGTGAGAAGGTAAACATAATTATGCTCTGAAGGTCAGAAGAGTAATCGAATGAAGACTAAATGTTTGACGTGAATGGGTTCCAGTCAGCACGCAGTATCTTGGCAAGGAGGAGGTAGGGCTAGAAAATAATTACATCCACCTAAGGACACGAAAACTAGGGTCACTGAACTTATGGAGATGCCTTTATTCAGAGACTTCACTATTCTCAGGCTCTGAAGTCATCACACAATAAAAAACAGCAGTTCCCTGAGAAGTGGAAAGACATGAAGTATGGCCTGGGGACTCGGGCACTGTGACTCAGATGGAGGGGGGTACACAGGGGCCCAGTGGCCCAGGTGCTGCCCAGAGCCCAGAGGTCAGCTGGGACCTGCCCTTTCATGCTAGACGCTCATGCTTCGATCGCCGGCCAGGCGTAGGGACCGCACCCATGCACAAATTTCATGCACTGGGCCTCTAGTAAATATATACTTTTTATCGTTGATAGTATTACAGATGTCTCCCACTTTTAGTTGGACTTCTATCATCTTTGCTTACCCTCTTTTTCTTACGTTTGTTGTCTGTAAGCTTGACAATGTATACTTTTTGTATTTTTTAAAACACTGCAAGTTAGCAGTGAAAGTGATTCTTTGAAACTAACATGAGTGTAGGAAGGCAGTACAGTGGTACCTCAAGATACGAGTGCCCTAACATACGAGATTTTTGAGATACAAGCCGTCGAGCCAGCGATTTTTGCTTTGAAATGCGAGCAACATTTGAGATAGGAGTCATCGCGCGGATCAGCTGGCTGCACACGACCCACCAGTTTACCTTGACTCAAGCGTCTCATAGTTTCCCACGCCTCAAGGTTACGGAAAGAATTAAACTCGTTTCTTGAGGTACCACTGTATTGCCCATCAAGCTGCAAGACAGCCATGTCTGCACATCCTTCTTCGAAGATTCTAGAAAAAAGTCAATTCTCCTTAACACCCCAATCCACAGCCACAATTTCTCTAAACCTATGAGATTTCAGGCAGTTTCTGAGTAAAACAGAATAGTCAGTGCTCCTGATTCAACGAGGAAATTAAAAACTAAAAAAAATACTAACAACACCATTTTTTGCAAGCACTTCTTAAAAGTTTACTACTTAAATGTTTCACTTCTTTCCCCCCAGTTTTATTGAGCTATAATTGACGTATAATATGGTATTCATTTAAGTGTGCAAACATAGTGATTTGTTATGTGTACATATTACAAAATGATCACCACAATAAGCTTAGTCAACATTCAGTTACATGTTTTTTCTTGTGATAAGAATTCTTAAGGTCTCTCTTAGCACATTTCAAACACACAGTACGGTACTGTTAACTACAGTCATGTAATCAGATCCCCGGGGCTTACTTATCTTATAACTGGAAGCGCATACCTTTGACCTCCCTCACCCAGTTCCCCCACTCCCCATGGCTCCGCCCCTGGCAATCGCCAATCTGTTCTCTGCATCTGTGAGTTCAGTTCTTTTAGTTTCTACATGTAAGATTATTCAGCATTTGTCTTTTCCCATCTGATTTCATTCACAGAGCCTAAAGCCGTCAAGATGCATGCACATTATTGCAAATGGCAGCAGTTCCTGCTTTCCTATGGCTGAAGAATATTCAGATATATGTGTACATATATGTCACACTTCCTATGGCTGAGTAATATAACACATTTTCTATGGCTGAATTATATTCAGATATATGTATATACTAGAGGTCCAGTGCACAAAATTCGTGCACTTGGTGGGGGATCCTCAGCCCAGCCTGTGCCACCTCGCAGTCCGGGAACCCACGGGGGATGTCCGACTGCCCAGGAGGTGGGAGAGGCTCCCACCATCGCAACTGCACTTGCCAGCTGTGAGCCCGGCTTCTAGCTGAACAACGCTCCCCCTGTGGGAGAGCACGCCCACCAGGGGGCAACTCCTATGTTGAGTGTCTGCCCCCTGGTGGTCAGTGCACCTCATAGGGATCAGTTGTTCTGCTGTTCGGTCAATTTGCATATTAGCCTTTTATTATAGATGATGATGATGATATATATATATCACATTTCCTATGGCTGAGAAATATTCAGATAAATAGGTATATGTACATATATACTACATTTTCTATGGCTGAATAATACTCATATATATGTATATATTGAACACATTGTGCAATCCTCAGTCCTTGACCCCTTGTTCAACAAGGTTGTTTTTCTTAGTACCTCATATATGCCAGGCTTTGTTCTGGACAATTGATTCTTAAAATCACATGGAAAAATGTGTTTAAGAGAAATGTGCTTTGTTGTAGAGTTTTAGTAAAAAACTACAGTCTATGGGCCCTCAAGAGGTGGACCCCCAGAACCCTAAGCTTTCCAAGACCCACTGACCTGCATACTCAGAGGCCAGTGAGGTTAGAGAAGGACAGTAGGAAAGAGAGGGGGAGGGGAGGGGAGAAAGAGAGAAGCATCGATCGGCTGCCTCCTGCCTGCTCCCCACTGGGAACTGACCCCAAAACCCAGGGATGTGTCCTGACCAGATTTGAACTGTGACCTCCTGGTTCATAGGTCAACATTCAACCACTGAGTCACGTTGGCTGGGCAACAGCCCTCAGCTCTTAGACATCTCCAGTTGCCCAGACCATCCTCCTTCGGAATAACAGATGTTTGATCTGATAGTTGGGTATGGTTTCTGCCATTAAAACAAACAAACAAACAAACAAACAAAAAGCAACACATAACAAAAAAAATCCCCTCCCCATTTCAAGCCTCTTTCCTAGTTAGTTCTGAAGTGCTATACTGTAAAAAAAAAAAATCACTTTTCTCATAAAAAGGGAAGTGGAATAGTGACCTTCTCCCTGACATTACTCCCCTGTCTCTGAAACTGTCCCCAATCAGGGGAAATTCTGTATAAAGGGGGGAAAATTCCTAAAGCACTTGATCATTTTTATGTTTCTCAGAAGCTTTCCATTCTCTGTGCATGGTGAATAACGACAGGTTTATTTAAAGATGCAAAGGATGGATTCTAAAACGCCACTGTCTACCAGATACTTGTTTTATTACAAGTAACAAGGGTGGGACATCCAGGATCGAACAGCCACCAGGCTCCAAAGAGGTTTCTGTTTCCCCAGCGATCAAGTCTGAAGGAAATGGCCATCTGACACAAATGTGTGATTAAAAATGCCAGGATGTAAACAAAGAGAAAAGCGAAGCACTGGAAGAGACGTGGCGGAAGGACGGTCAGTGTCATCCTGAGAAGTAAGGAGGGTGGCTTCGGACAAAAACAAAGCAACCCTGATGCATTTCCCTGGGAAAACCTCACAGAACAGGAGAAAAACAGAGCAAAGAAGTCACTGCAGTTACCCACTCTGATATCTAGAGAAACAACAGTGAGTCCTGCTTTTCACAAGTTGGCTTTACGAAAAGCTTCATTCAGATCTGTTTTCTCTAACAAAAAGGATCTTTGCTCTTAGGGTCAAATAAAGGAAAGCAGTCCAGCCAGTGTTGCTCAGTGAGTGAGCGTCAACCTACGTACCAAGAAGTCACAGATCAATTCCCAGTCAGAGCACGTGCCCAAGTTGTGGGCTCACTCCCCAGTGTGGGGTGTGCAAAGGCAGCCAATCAATGATTCTCTTTCATCACTGATGCTTCTCTCTTTCACTCTCCCTTTCTCTCTGAAAGCAATAAAAATATTTTTTAAATAATAAATAATAATAATACAATGGTACCTCGAGATACGAGTTTAATTCGTTCTGTAACCTTGAGGCGCTGGAAACTATGAGACGCTCGAGTCTCGGTAAACTGGTGGGTGGTGTGCAGCCGGCCGATCCGAGCGATTACTCCTATCTCAAATGTTACTCGTATTTCAAAGCAAAAATCACTCGCTCAACATCTCGTATCTCAAAAATCTCGTATGTTAGGGCACTCGTATCTCGAGGTACCACTGTAAAGCGAAACAGTGTCTGGTGTCTCTTTGCGGTGAACTATTCTAAGGCACCACTCGCAGCAAGGATGGGCCCCCCAAGCTCCTTCCTGGGAGATACTCTGAGCCTCTCAGTACCCACTCCCCCGGCTCCTAACTGCCCGCAACATCGGTGCTTTCTCTCGATGAATTCTGCGCACCTGTTAGCAAGCCGTATCTTGAGAAGCTTCCTTGCCTTCTGCTATTCCACCTCACCAAAGGTTTCACAGAATGCTCTAATTTCAGGTAGCAAAGCGGATGCCTCAAAACAGTCAGGTACTGCCGAAGCCGGTTTGGCTCAGTGGATAGAGCGTCGGCCTTCGGACTGAAAGGTCCCAGGTTCGATTCCGGCCAAGGGCATATGCTCAGGTTGCAGCTCGATGCCCAGTAGGGGGCGTGTAGGAGGCAGCTGATCGATGTCTCTCTCTCATCGATGTTTCTATCTCTCTATCCCTCTCCCTTCCTCTCTGTAAAAAAAAACAACAAAAAAAAACAGTCAGGTACTGAAGCCGTGCCCCGGCCATTAAAATAGTTTCCTCTACAATTTGCCTTTCCATGCTGGCCTCCGGGTACCTTTGCTTTCCAGTCTAGCTGCCAATAACGTGTCAATGTTCTCACAGCAGTTTTCCATTTCTCAACCTGGCTGTGCGGCGGGCCTTGCTGAATTTTATTTGCAAAGCGTACTCAAACAGAGTCTGACATGAGCGCACTCCCCGGTTGAGGTGATAAGAAGTCACCCTGCGATCATAAATGGAAATGATTCCGGGATGGAGGAAGTATATCAGAGATAATGTTCATCAAAGTTTCCCCTCATGCGTCCAAGAAAGGCTTTGAGGGTGAGCCTCTGGATGGGAAATGTGTTGGTACAACGAGAAGGAGGGGAACAAGGTTTCTGGGATCACAAGAACCCCAGTTCGCTGAAGGTCCATTTTCTTATCATCTCCTCCAGTCTGAAAAGCGGGGTGTCTGGTGTTGACTCTAAGTCGCAGGATGAGAAAAAGAAACTAGATTCTTATCTTGTGCAGTTTGCATCTCCTGAGATCATTTCGTTTCACCAAGTTGCAAATATGTTCTCTTACTGAAACCTATCAGCTGATTTCTTCGTGTAGAAAAGAAAACCATAAGCAAGTCTACAACGTTCCATCCTTTTACTCATAAATACTACAAAGTCAGCGTCCATGTCTCCTCCAACACTCCGCCTGGACACAGAGAAAAAGTCCTTCTAAATTCTCTTTCCTTGAAGCTTTTCCAATAAACTCGAGGAAATGTAGCGGAAGCATTGTTGCTAGCCCTCCCCACAGGCCTGGAGCCTGCAGGAGCCAAAAGAGACCCAGAAAGTGAGCTTTGATATTAATTCCCTAACCACTGAGTGATCATGGTAATTGAACAGAACCTGTCCAAGTTTCGTGTTTATACATAGGATCCATGCTTCCGTGAGTTTTATGCATGCTGAAGGGGGTGTGCTTGCTATAAGACCAATTTCTCTTATTGCCGCTTTTTGTACTTTCCAAGGGGGGTTGATCTCTAATGCAGACACAGGCAGACAATCGATGAATGTTGATTATTTAGTAAATGGCAACTTCCATCCCACACTCCCAAAGTTAGTCACTCCCTACACGTTCCTCTCTGGGGACACTTTTTTTTTTAATGTTCTTTTTTTTAATATTTTTTTTGATTTTTTACAGAGAGGAAGGGAGAGGGATAGAAAGTCAGAAACAACGATGAGTGAGAAACATCGATCAGCTGCCTTCTCCACGCTTCCCACTGGGGATGCACCCGCAACCAAGGTCCATGCCCCTGACCGGAATCGAACCTGGGACCTTTCAGTCCGCAGGCCGAAGCTCTATCCACTGAGCCAAACCTGTCTCAGCTAGGGACACTTTTCACTTTGATGACTTGCTGAACTGTCTGTCTGTCCTCTACTGTCCTGTGCATCCCTTAGGGCAGAGACCCATTCACCTTCCTATGGGCATTTCTTGTGTCTGATCCATCGCAGGACTGCTAATAAAGGTAGTTAAATAAAGACATTCTGTTTCTATGGGTTAAAATTTGTGTTTATGTCATTGACTCTTACAGTATAAATATATATTTTACATTTAAGATTCAATCTTGTATTCTAGCCAGTGTGGCTCAGTTGGTTGGAGCACAGTCCTGTACACCCAAATGTTGCAGGTTTAATTCCCAGTCAGTGCACATAGCTAGGTTGTGGGTTCGTTCTCCACTGGGGGTGCATACAGAAAGGCAACTGATGGAAGTCTATCTCTTACACCAATGTCTCTCCCTTTCTCTCTATCTTCCTTCCTACCCCTCTCTAAACTCATGTCCTCAAGTTAGGATTTAAAAAATAATAATAATACTAGTAAGATACAATCTCCTGGGTTGAAGACCTGAAGAGATAATTTTACCAAAAAAAAAAAAATAGATGGCCAGAAGAGATACGAAAAGATGCTCAACTTTACTTGCTGTAAGGGAAACGCAAACCGAAACTTAGATGAGGTATCACCTCACACCTGTGAGAATGGCTGTTATCCAGAAGATAAGAAATAATAAGTTTTGGAAAGGATGTGGGGAAAAGGCAACCCTCTCACACCGCTGTGAGTATGAAGGTTCATCAAAAAATCAAGACCAGCGTTACCATATGACTCAGCAATCCCGCTTCTGGGAATCTACCCCAGTAATTTGAAAACACTTATTCATAAAGACATACGCGTCCCTGCATTCACTGCGGCACTGTTTACCACAGCCAAGACATGGAAGCAACCTAAGTGTCCTCTGACAGATAAACAGATAAAGATGTGGGACATTCATAAATGGAATAGCACTCAGCCTTAAAAGGATGAAATATTGTCACTTGCAACAACATCCTAAGTGGATCTTGAGAGTATTATGCTAAGTGAAGTAAGTCAGATGGAAAAGGACAAGATCCATATGATTTCACTCACGTGTGAGATATAAAACAGAAAGTAACAATTTGAACCGATGAAATATACAAAGACAAAACAAACTCATAGGTATAGACAACAGAATAGTATTATCAGAGAGGACAGGGAGTGAGTGTTATTTTATTTAAAAAGATGACAGAGAGGGTAGCGGGGATATAATACATGATGATAGGATGAGACTGGACCTTAGGTGGCAAGCATGCACTGGGGTATTAAAACTCCAGATCACCAAGTTGTGCATCTGAAATGTAATGTTATTAACCAATGTTTCCCTGATAAAGTAAATCATAAAAATGCAACTAATGGTTTTTTTAAAGATAAAATTTGTGCTCATCATTGACCTTTTCTCCCAAACTCCTAACGTCTGCAGCAAAACCTCAGCAGCATTATGAAGGCTCAGCATCAATATTAAGCATGAAAATGTCATTCAGGCCCTGACCGGTTTAGCTCAATGGATAGAGTAGGGCCTTCGGAATGAAGGGTCCCAAGTTCGATTCCTGTCAAGGGCATGCACCTTGGTTGTGGGCATATCTCCATTAAGGCGTGTGCAGGAGGCAGCTCATCGATGTTTCTAACTCTCTATCCCTCTGCCTTCCTCTCTATAAAAACATAAAATAAAATAAAATATATTTAAAAAGAAAAAGAAAATGTCATTCAGCAAAGCTCTCCCTACTAGGATTCAGGCACTTGGAGTGATCAGAACCAACCCTTAAAATCAACTCAGCAAAGATTAAAATTTTCCCTGTCCAATGGATAGCCATAATCTGAAATGTTGTACTGAACCAATCTCCTAGACATGTGAAACTATAACACCGGGATGTGCAGGGCAGGGAAGCTATTCTGTGTGAGACTCTAATGGTGGACACACGTCATCATACATTTGTCAAAATCCATAGGACCGCCAGCACGGAGAGCGAGGCCCAGCGTGAATACGGCCTGGGTGGTGAGGATGAGTCACTGCAGGTTCATCCCCAGCTATAACAACGGCCCCACTGATGTGGGATGGTGATGGCGGGGAAGGCAGGGGTGGCAGGAGTAAGCGGGAATTCTCTGTACTTTCCCCTCAGCGTTGCTATAAATCTGAAATGGTTCTAAAAATAAAGCGCATCACTTTTTTTCAATAAAATGCTAACACTGAGACCACGGGAAGTATTCCTTTCCTTGGGACTCCAACCTCATCGCTTAGGGCACAACTTTGCAGAGGAGCTACGCAAACCAGGTTATGTTGGCGAGAACCACTATTTCTTCTACTGGCTTTTCCCAGATCCTCCAGTTTCAACCAGAGGCAGAGGCTCAGTAAAGGGACTGTCTATGCACCTGCCTTTTCTTCATGAATTTCATAAAGAGGAGGCGGGAAGGGACATTCTGTACGCAACGGAACGGGAATTTCCAGTGCCTGACCATGGATTTGTGAATCTTTGTAAATGCACTTACCCCAGATTTGCCTAGCTCTACGCAGATGGTTTTGCGTGTGCCCGCAAGCAGCCTTTGAGAGAACCGCTTGGAATGGAGGGATTTCTGATGCAGCCAATTGGGCTTGGCAGTGTGCAATGCAATTCTCAGAGTTCAGTTTTCCACTTGGGCTTGGAAGCGTGCAACTGCAAGTGTTTGCAAATGCTTGAGCTTGAAAGTTTATATGGAGGTAGCAGCATGTGAAGGGTTTAAGGGAATTGAGAGGTGACATTTATCTCTATGTCAGACCAGGGTTCCCCAATGTGGAATCAAGAGGACATTATTTCTGCAAACTCTCTTCCCTACTGAACAAGGGCCCGGTCTCAAGAATGTTAGGAAACTGCTGGTATTCCACCCGCCCTTCAAACACTGACAAATGTGTGTTCACACAGTACAGGCTCTCATTAGATGCGATCAAGTTAAAACATATTTTTTAAAAAATATGTTGTCAATGATTTCACAGAGATGGAGAAAGAGGGAGACAGAAACAAAAATTATGGGAGAGAATCAATTATGGGTCATCTGCACGCCTTCCACTGGGGATCAAACCTGCAACATAGGCATATGCTCTGATCAAGAACTGAACCGTGACCTCCTTGTTCATAGGTTGGTGCTCAACCACTGAGCCACACTGGCCAGGCAAAAACATTTACCTTTGATCCAATATTTCCCAAACTTATGTGGCCACATAACCTTTGCTGCTACTGCTGTTATAGTCCTTATTGTGTTTGTAACCACCAAAGGAATTGGTGCCAACGGATGACAATAACAGTGAGCCATTCAGAATAAACACTAAATATTTCTTCTCTAACAGAACTGACCCACAATTATCTAGAGGGATGAGACGTTAACTAGATAAACAACCAAGGGCAATGCCAGAGATTTTAACAGAAAACCTTTATGTCGCTGGTTTCTGAGCCCCAAACTTCTGTTTGGGTCATGCCACAGCCAGCTCATCTCACCAGCTGTCTTTCTTAGCGCATCACGATGTTATCTTCCCAGCATCACTGACGCTGGCTGCCGACGGTATATGTTTATGGTGGCGAAGGAAGTGAATTTTGAAAGTTTATAAATGTGATTCCTTCACAAATATTTTTTTTATCCTGATGATAGAACCGAGTGAGGAAAATGAATGCTCTCTGGCCCTTTCTCAGCTCTGCCTAGTAACACCAACAGAAGCCTCTCTAAGTCGCATCTGTTTTGTCTTTTCAGGGGCAAAACTCAAAAGAGGCTGAAGTTCAACTGTGCTCTTCCTAAATAAACCCCGTCTATATGTAAACAGTACCCTCTGCCATCCGTCATCTCGTTCTTGGGACTTTAAAAAAAAATCCTTAGTCTTAATTCAAGCTACACTTTCATCTTCAGAGAGAATGCCAACATGTGGAAGATGTACAGACATTACTGGCCTGTCCAGATACACTCTTGTTTGACCACAAGCGTTTTTTCCTCTGATGCTCTGCAATTCTTTACCATCAGTGTATTCACACAGTGGGCCACCTTTTTTTAAAATATATATATTTTATTGATTTTTTACAGAGAGGAAGAGAGGGGGATAGAGAATTAGAAACATCCATGAGAGAGAGACATGGATCAGCTGCCTCCTGCACGCCCCCTACTGGAGTTGTGCCCACAACCTAGGTACATGCCCCTGACCGGAATCGAAGCTGCGACCCTTCAGTCCACAGACCAACGCTCTATCCACTGAGCAAACTGATCTTGGCGTAAGCCACATTTTTGTGTTAACTCTTCTTCTACTTGTTGATGGGTTTTTTAAACCTTACTAGTATTTCCATCCTAAGCAGCAAGGTGTATAAAACTCAGCGTGATCGGTCCCTTACACTCCTAATAAATATGGAAATCCCTGCGCCCCTTAAAATCACCAGCAGAAAGCCTCGCCCCGACCTGGGAATTTCGAATTTCTGGCCCTGAAATAAGGGCTGAGAGTTGGAGCCGGGGAAACGTGAAGATAACCTCTCTTTACTCTCCTGCCTACCGGATCCATGCACACATAATCACACACACACACACACAAATGTATTTACCTTATACTGCTTCCTGAATGGGAAAAAAAGAACTCTTTAACATACTGTGCTCAGATGGATTTTACAGTGGAGGACTAGCAAACTGCATCGGGGAAGCATCCCTGCTACTGAGTTTCTATGCGATGCAATAAATACTCAGAATGAAGCATTTTCCTGAACCATGCAGTGTTAAGCAGACCCACCTCCCGGGGTAACAGTAACGCTTCAGACGTGGGGGGCCTCTGAGTGTTTGATTTTCTTTCTCTCTAATCAACTGACCTGTTCTCAGTTGGTTAAGTTTCAACCACATCACATCACTGTAGTCTCTCTCTCTCTCTCTCTTTTTTTTTTTTTCAGGATCCACGTCACCGCCCGGCGAGAAAGGAGGAACTCGCAGTGTCTGTGGTAACGCCGCCTGATAAACAGACGGGGTGAGCGGCACCAGGGCCCCCCTCGTCCCCCGCCTCCGCTATATAAGGCAGCGGGGACGCGGGCGAGCCGACAGTCGCCCTGGGAGGACCATGCGCGGAGCAGCCATCCCCACGCCCAGGTGGCACGGCGTGCCCGGCATGTTCTTCTCCGCCCCTGCCCCGAAGCAGGACCACTCGCTGCTGGAGGACAAGACGCCCAAAAGGAGGCCCAAGGCCTGGTGAGTGCCCTGCCCTGCGCGCTGGGGACTTTGGACTCAACCTCTTTGGATGACAGGAGGGTGAGCACTCTGTTCAGCCAGCCAGAGCCATCATCACCTGTTGGGGTTCTGAGTACAGTCTGTTGTACTAAAAAAGTGAATCGTGGCTGGCATCAAATTGGGGAGGGGATTTTTCTGGATTTAAATCGGCTCCATCTTAATGGAACAACTGGACGGCCTCAGTCCTGGGAGGAGTTTACTGCAGGCTGCCCTCGTTTCATCAATGCGATGCGCCCTCTGAGAGGCGCGGAGACTCACTCTCGTGTCGTTTGCAGCAGGATGGACGTGAAGGCGTACCTGAGGTCCATGATCCCGCATCTGGAATCTGGGATGAAACCGTCCAGGTCCAAGGACTTGTAAGTACACGAACAGACTCAGCTATCGTTGTCCACGTGGTCTGTGCCTTCGCCCCGCGTTCCGGCCAGAGACTGAGATGGTGCTGGCTGGACGTGGCTCATTTTAAGGGAGAAGCCTAAGAAGATGAGACTTTAGTCCCAAAGGGAATGACATGCCAACACGTGCGTGCGTGTATTTGCTCTCGGCCGTGCTGTTGGGAGATGTGTACTTGGATGTTTTTCACATTCTGTTGGCAGATATTTTGACATAGTGAGTCCATAGGACACTGCATTTCAGGAGAACTTATAAGAGGAACTTGGTTTTCTGACACATTTTAGTAAAGTATATCGGGACTAGGGTTTTAGTGTGTGAAGTTAGGAAGAGGCAGCGGCCATTCTGACGATGAAAAACGCACTTACTGACGTGTGCCACCCTTGCCCCCGCAGACTCTCCGCTGAGGAAGTGCTGCAGTGGTCCCAGTCTCTGGAGAAACTTCTGGCCAACCGAGGTGAGGAGAGAGGAGCGACTGAATGGGGGTGTGGGTTCGGCCCAACGGGCTCACGGGTCATTCAGATGCAGGGTCCTGGACCCGAGGGCGAGGGGAGAGCCGCATTCCGGCTTCTGTGGAGCCACCTGGTGCCCCGCTGCCCTGTAAGGATCACTTAGCCTTTGGCTGTGCCACTGACCTATCTGCCAAGCCAGTAGCATGCTTCCAAAGATGGATCGTTATAGGAGCGAGTTTTTAAACGGTGCCGGGGTTCTGAGGTTTAACACTTTTATTTTTTTTTAATTTTATTGATTTTTTACAGAGAGGAAGGGAGAGAGATAGAAAGTCAGAAACATCAATGAGAGAGAGACATCGATCAGCTGCCTCCTGCATGCCCCCTACTGGAGTTGTGCCCACAAGCAAGGTACATGTCCCTGACTGGAATCGAACCTGGGACTTTCAGTCCGCAGGCCGACGCTCTATCCACTGAGCCAAACCGGTTTCGGCCTGAGGTTTAACACTTTTAAAAGCCAGCCAAACCTCTCCACATGTAGACGCTGTTCTGAAAGCGACAGAGAGCGTGTCTTTTATCAGGAGCAGTCCCTCAGGCAGTTAATATCGCATCATCCGCACAGTCACGAACTCACTCCTTCAGCCCATTTGCCTGTGGCAAGCGTTTCAGAGGTGCCAGGGATTCAAAACCAAACACACGTGATATGTAATATGAAACATGGTACAACACGGATGCAATCAAGAACGATTTTTAAACAGTTCTGTGAGGCATTTCTGATGAGAGGAGGTGAGGAAGGAAATGAGTCCGCCTTATTCTTAGCACGGCTCCTGCAATTCCATGCGGGGTAGGACCTGGGAGAGAGGGGTCCCTGGGAAGTTTGTCTGTCAGGAGTGTGATCTCATCCTCTCTCCCCACTGACACCGTAAGGAGATCTGCCACTAACCTCGCTCAACCAGGTGCATCCACTTTATTACCTGACTTAGCTTACGCTTCAGCCAAACAACCGCGCGATATAGAAATGGCCCCTGTGAAAGTCTCAGCAAATCCAATCAGTGCATCACACACAGGGAGCGTACAGGCCTCACAGTTTCTGACTAATATGAATCAGGCAGGGAAATGAGACTTGTTAGTAATAAACATGATGTTAATATGCTTTGTCAATGTTTGCCTCCCTAAGATACTCTACATAAGAGGCTGCTCTGTCACGGCTAGGGGAGCAGAATTTGCATTTAATTAGCAGAGGGAAGCAAAGCACAGTTTCAGGGTCACCGCTAAGTAGTCTTGTGGCCCTGGACAAGCGTGTCTGGCCCCAGATAAACCATAAATGAAGGGAACTCAAAGGCCTTTCCATGTCTACAAACCATGACACAGCTATTTTAGCAACAGCCATAAAATAGTACTTCCTAGCAAATTTCTTCGAGTTATTGCTTCATAGGCTCAACAAATCTGAGTATCTCACCCCCTCCTCTCTCTCTCTCTTTTTAGCTGGCCAAGATGTCTTCGGAAGTTTCCTGAAGTCCGAGTTCAGTGAGGAGAACATTGAGTTCTGGTTGGCTTGCGAAGACTATAAGAAAACGGAGTCTGATCTCCTGCACGGCAAGGCGGAGAAAATATACAAAGCCTTTGTGCACTCAGACGCCGCTAAACAAGTGAGTACCAAGTTCATTAGCGTCCTTTTGTGTATGAAGGAACTTAGGTGCAGAAATATCCTTCGGTACACGTAGCAAGATGAAGCCCTTTTGCAGGGCTGTGAGTTCACAGCCATATATGTAGGTGTGCTCATATGTTCAGTGCCATGATCATCTCACTTTCTGTGTCTGTGAAAAGACTGGATAAAAGATTCATTTTGCAAAACAAGCTAACACGATGGGGGGGGGGGGGAGGAGGCCTGGCAGGGAGTACTGGGTGCTGGCTGGAGTTGCATGCCAGGAAGTTCTCACTAAGCTCGCTTTTCTTGGATGAAGATAAAACACAGATTGCTGTAATACAGACATATAGACGATGCAGCGGCAAACGTATTTCCAGTTAGTGGTACCCACCTTCCAGTTAAATATGTTTGGTTCGAGCAAAAAAAACAGCTGCACGAAGTGCCCTCTCCTCCTATAAGTTTTAAATGTCCGTGTCACCTTTTTGAGGGACATTTAAATTTTTCATGTCTGCCTTTTTTGCATCATCCATCTATACAATGAGCTAACGTGGAGCAAAGTCTTTTTTGCAAAACTTCTTTTTAATCCCTCCACACCTAGGATGGGTCTGGTCTAGAATAGGCATTCAGGAGATATTTGAACTGATTTAAATGAGGGTGTAAAGCCTCTGTCTTGAGGTGCTTCCCACAAAACCCACACAGCAATGTCATGAAATATGCAGTAAATTGGAAATGAATGTTAACTAATGAGAACTTCCCCTTGTAGATCAATATTGACTTTCACACTCGAGAATCTACAGCCAAGAAGGTCAAAACTCCGACCCCCACGTGTTTCGACGAAGCCCAGAAAATCGTATACACCCTCATGGAAAAGGACTCGTACCCCAGGTTCCTCAAGTCAAACATATACTTAAATCTCCTCAATGACCTTCAAGCGAACAGTCTAAAGTGACCATCTCCTGGCCGGAGGGAATTATAGATGGTATCAAGTACCCAGAAGGAATGGTCCCGGATGGCTCCCTGGGTGAGCAACGCGGCCTTTGGGGGTGACTGCACAGGCTCGGGGAGAGATGAAAGCACTCAACAATGGATTAACGCGGAAGCTCTCCAGGCGCAGGGTTGCAGAAGGTCCGGTGGAAAATGAGAGGCGGGGGAAGGAAAGAGGCACTTTGGTACTGTCGTAAAATAGTGACTTACAGACTAGAAAACTCCTCAGAACTGACCAGGCTGGATAATTGCAGCTACACAGAAACTGTGAACAAAGGTTTGGAAACTGATTAAGACACGCTATAAGCTTCAAGGTCAACGGACTTCTATGCTGCATATTATTCTGTAGAGACTGTCTTGAGCTGCTGAAATCTCTTTCATTTGGGTGACTGTTTAAAAAGTATGTGTTTTGAGATCACCGTTGACACAAAGTGGTGTTGTCTTGTTGGATTGCTTCGGGCTTTAAAGAGATGAAGAAAAGAACTATGTATTTAATTTAAGCTATTGCTCTTAAAACTGGGAAGTCAGGATATATTTGTCAATTAAATTATCAAGTGTCCATAATAAATGTGTTTTATATTAAAATACATATAAGTGGTTCCTTTTTTAATTTTCCTGGATATTTTTTTAACTGGCATTTATTCCTCAGATTTAATAAAAATTTAAGCCAGGGTCTTCTGCTTTCTATCACTTCTTCAATATCTAAAATTATCATCCAGTAAATTGGGAATATTTACAGTCACAATTAGGAATTTGACACATTTCATTGGGTCTATTCACCTTTGCATAAGCTAAAATGTTTGCTTAGTAAGTAAGAATTTATGGGCATATTAAACTATTGAGGGCACAAGCTGTTAACATATTTTTATATGTGCATGGCTATTTTAAAGTTGCAATTAAACATTAGTTTTTTAAAAATTTTAAATAAAACTCATATAATTATATATTTTATGTATTATGTACATGTATTACACAGAATTTATTAGTTTTATCTTTGTTATGAGAATGCATAAAATCAATATACTATAATATGCTTTCATATAGCCCATCTTCAAACTGATGAGCTACTGAAAAAAATCCTTTAAAAAGGAACCAAAAAAGTTATTTCAAGAAGTAACAACTGCCTGGGATGGAAGGTGGGGTAGTCTGGAAGAGGTCAATGGGGGCAGGAAAGGGGACATATGTAATACTTTCAACAATAAAGATTTTTTTAAAAGTAACAACTGATATTTTATGGTGGCTGAAGGTTTATAAAACCCAGATGCATTTTCTCATTTAATGCTCATAGCAATCCTGGGAAAGCTGAGACTCGGGAAGATCAAATCACTACTACCCCAAATTAGCTAACCTTCAGAATTAGCTAGAATGTTAACAGAACAAAGCACCCTTTTCAGGGCCCCCTCTCAGGCTAACTGAGAATCTCCAAGGGATTGGGTCTAATCCATGCTCCTTCCTTGAGGTGACTCTGCCCCCTACTGACCAGAAAGCATTTCCTAAATCACTCACAAGTCTGCAGAAGGCCTAAATGTCACCTAAGTAGAACAGTAAGATAGATCACTCTGGAGAGATGGCCTACAGAGAGCAGAAGAAAAAGATGACGCAGAATCCAGCACAGCCTGGAGAACTATGATGGAATAATCAGCCACCCACACACTACATTGAAAAACCATGGATGTCACTGGTACAGGTATGTTCGTTCACCGGGCACACAGGGAAGATATAGGGCACACAGTGTGCAGATCAGATTTTAAAAGGATTATTCTTCAGTTTCCATGGGACAGCATCCCAATTAGCTCTGCCTCAGGCTCTATCCTGTGGCTTAGCGGGTCGTATAATAACAGGGACTTAGGAAGGGAGTCCAGTCCCCTCCGCTCCTCCTCTGCTTCCTCTTTTTTTCTTCCTCCTCTTCTTTATCATCATCATCATCATCATCATCATCATCATCATCAGGTGTCTCTCTCCCCCATTCATTCCATCACCAAACCCTCCTTGTACAATCATCGTGTGCAGCTGGCATATCGCTTGCTTTTTCTGTTGCCCCTGCCCAGAGAATGTCACTGCTTGGTAACTGTTCCTTCTTTCCCCCTCTCTCCAGCCTCTTCTCTCAATCCACCCTCCAATCAGCCACAAGCATCACCTGCTCAAACACAGACCTGGACATGTCGCTTTCATTACATACAAATCTCTCCTGGACCTCAAAACACTCAGCGTGACCTGCAGGGTACAGCTCTGGGTATCCTTCCCACCTTGACATCACACTGGATTGGTTGCCTTTTTTTGAAGTCCTTGGTCTTCACTTTGGTTAATCTCTGTCTAAAATTCCTTTTCCCACCTCCTTCCGGGTTCCAAAGCCCAATTATTCAGGACCCAGGAAGAATCACTCCTCCATAAAGGCCTCCGAGCGCCCTACCCCACTATGGAGTTCTTTTCAATGCCGACTGCAGGTGATCTGAGTCCACATAAACACCAGAGACCCTGGTCCTCTTTCCAGTTCTCCTGTCACACGACATCCTCCAGGCCCTGCGGGCTGTGGAGTGTGAGGTGTCCAGCACACACACACTGGTCATAAAACGAATGTTCTGGTCTTTGTCTTGACAAGAAGCCATGCTAAGGAGCCATCCAATCTCTGGTCAAAACAAACATTTAAGACACCTCTTCATTTTCAAAAAGGAAAATATTATCATAGCTGCATGAATTCATGACACTCGGGAAGATAAGTTTCTCTTTCTTGGCATTGCTGGTTATGGTGTGGCTGGTTTATAAGAGATGTGTTTAGCTCCGGGGACATCTGCTGGCTTAAGAGACCTGATCCCACTGCCTGATTTGAGATTCTCAGTTCACGGGTTGTGTTCTGTTGTCATACTAAGGCAGGGGCAACTGGTACATAGATGATTTGAAGCTCATTTGTTGGGGGAGTACAGGGGGAGGGGAGGTGGAAGAAGGTAAAGGGGGGAGAAATGGTAATGGAAGACTTGACTTGCGATGGTGAACAGGGTACAGATGATGGGCTGTGGAATTGTGCACCCAAAACCTGGATAATTTTGTTAACCAATACATTCAATGAAAAGGAAAAAACAGCCCTGGCTGGTTTGGCTCAGTGGATAGAGTGTCAGCCTGCAAACTGAAGGATCCCAGATTCCATTCCAGTCAAAGGCTTGACCCCAGTAGGAGGGCTGCAGGAGGCAGCCAATCAACGATTCTCTCTCATCATTAATACTGATACTTCTATCTTTCTCCCTCTCTCTTCCTCTCTGAAATCAATAAAAATATGTTTTTAAAAAAGGAAAAATGAATTTAAAAATAAAATATTAGTTAAAAAATAAAAACAAACTCATTTTCCTCAGACTTATTTTACATTATTTCCAATAAGTCTATCATCGAACACTAGGACTCTAAGAAGGTAGAAATGAGAGTAGTTATGCCCCTCCCCCATGATGTTGAATAAAAAGCACCCATTAACCATCTAGCTCACCAGAATAAACTAAAGTTTCTTTCTGTGTGAAAACACAGGCTATATTAAATTAGTAGGAATCCATGATAATTTATTGTTGAAAATATGAAATTCTGAAATAGAAGGAAAAAATAAACAGTGATTTGATGTATCACAAATATAAATAATTGCTATTTGACAGAGATATAGGAGCTCAAGACACCCATGAAAACATATCTATAAAAAAAAAAAAACACCCATCAGCCACAGAAATAGTGCCAACCTTTTTGCTGAGACCAGTATTATAAAAGCTAAAAACGTATCATCCTAATGGCAAAATTGTGTGTCTTACTCAGAGACTGGCCTAAATGGAACTTTTCTATAAATAAGGCAGTGGCAGAATATAGAATCTTCTATGGAGGGTTCCTGCACCTTCCAAAATCAGAAGACAAAACTCAAATCTAGCCTGGCCAGTGCAGCTCAGTGGTTGAGCGCTGACCTATGAGCTAGGAGGTGAGGGCACACACCCCATAGGGGGTGTGCAGGAGGCAGCCCATCGATGATTCTCTCTCATCATTCATGTTTCTATCTCTCTCTCCCTCTCCCTTCCTCTGTGAAATCAATAAAAACATATTTAAAAAAAACAAAACCTGAAGTCTAGGCGACAGGCGAAGCAGCTGGGAAGCAGCAGCCGCCGTGGGAATGGAGGACACCTGACAACAGTGACAACTGGGATGAAATCCAGGAGGGAAAGGAATTCCGCCTCTTTCCGCGGAAGGCGGGCCATTCCCCAGGATGGTGGGTCATTCGATTCCGGAGGGAAAATATGGCTTTAGAGTAGGGTTCTCAACCTGTGGGTCGCAACCCCTTTGGGGGTCAAACGACCCTTTTACAGGGGTCGCCTAAGACCATCGGAAAATGCAGATATTTACATCACGATGCATCACAGTAGCAAAATGTCATGGTTGGGAGTCACCACCACATGAGGAACTGTATGCAAGGGTCGCGGCCTTAGGAAGGTTGAGAACCACTGCTTTAGAGCAATGTCAGTCACACAATAAAATGTGGGTTAAACTCAAAGCAATGCAAATGACGTCATGAGTTACTAGATGGCCAGCTTGACTGTGCGCTCTTGTAACTCACAAATACATGTGCATTCTGGCATGGGTGGGCTCAGAAAAAGCTGGAACAAGTCTATGCTACTGATTGACTAACCACGCTTTGCCCGCATCCATGCCTTCTTCCTAGAGCTAACAGCAGAGTCCAGGAGTAATGGCCTCCTGTCTCAATCTAAGAGGCTGGGATGGAGGCTGGCTGGACGCTTCCTGGTTTGGGGCCCTCTCGGCGGACAGGAGGGAAACTGCACCCCAGGCGCTCTTAAAGGGCAAATACAGATCCTTCTAGAAATGCTTCTACGCAGTCACCATTTACTGGGAGGTTACTTCTCTGCAGGTCCTTTACCTGAACTCGGTTTTTACCTCGAATGGAAGTTTGATGTTTGACCTTGATTTGGTGGAGCCACAAAACTAAGTTCTGTTTGATGGAAAGAAGGGATGGGTGCCATTCTAGGGCAGATGATAGAGACCAGGATGGCAAAGGCCCCCGGTGAAGGGCCGTGAAGGAATTATTACCACGCTCTGAACAGGCACGCAAACCCGCTGGCACTTGTGCGAGTGGAAAATGAAAACGGCTGAGATCCAGAGTTTACTTGTTACAGTAAGTAGGGAGTTTTATCCTGATGAATGCGAAGATACTGATTTGTGTTTTTAAGTTTCTCTTTTTTTAAAAAAAAAAGAAAACCCTTATTTCTTCTCTAAAGACATAGATGGAGCCGCCTTGGAAAAAACCAGGGTGGTTCCACGTCACAACACGGCGTTACTTCGCTCCCACACGAGGCCAAGGTTATCTCCCTGACCTTGTGATGTTCTTGGAGATAGCGCTGCCTGGAAGAAAGGATGTGAGCGATGGATGAGAACAACATGTGAAAAGCTGAGTTCAGATGAAACTGAGAACCGGACATGCCAAGAACAACACAGAGAAGGGAGGTGAGGGCGCAGAGGCAGGAAAAGACCAAGCGGTGGAAAATTCTGCAGCCGCTCAAAGCACGCCGGGAACACACGCAGGCCGTACAGCGTGTTTCCCACCCCCTGGCTTTGACTCGGTTTAGGGCTACGGACCTTTGTGATAGAAATACGTTGAGGTTTGCATCAGCCAATCACCCGGTGGCTTTCAGGACCACAAACAGATGTGTGAGGGTTCTGAGGAGCAGGTCAGAGGCCAAGGTGGGGGTGTGAATCCAGCGTGCGCCGGGAAGACCAGCAGGGCTGAACTCCCGGGATCAAAGACCTATTTATGATAGAATCATAAAAGAGGTCCTCGCCGAGACAGGTTTGGCTCAGTGGATAGAGCGTCGGCTTGCGGACTGAAAGGTCCCGGGTTCGATTCCAGTTGGGGGCATATACCTTGGTTGTGGGCACATCTCCACTGTGGGGCGTGCAGGAGGCGGCTGATCGATGTCTCTCTCTCATCGATGTTTCTGACTTTCTATCTCTCTCCCTTCCTCTCTGTAAAAACATCAATAAAATATATTAAAAAACAAAAAAAAGAGGTCCTCAAAGAAGAGATCTGTGTGAGCCACACGCTGGCCTGAAAACAGCGGGACGGAGTTGGGGAACAGGCTATTTCATATCCAGCAGGTACCCAACACTTCACTGCCCTCAGATGCAGATTCGAAACCTGAGCAAGAGGAAGCAGCAGTAGACAAGTAATAAACACGAAAAGCACAGATTCCTGAACATTCTGTGAATCTCTGTGAAAACACAGCAACAATGTATTTATTGCTCAAAATGGCAAAGCCCTCTCCGCCTGGACTAACAGCACTGTAAGACATGATGCCCGAACTGCCACCAGACCGCCCCACACCTAGAAGGAACAGGATGCCTGCTTGGCCGGGGCTCAGTGGTTGAGCGTTGACCTATGAACCAGGAGGTCACAGTTCAATTCCCCATCAGGGCACATGCCCGGGTTGTGGGCTCCATCCCCAGTAGAGGGCATGCAGGAGGCAGCCAATCAATGATTCTCATCACTGGTGTTTCTATCTTTGTCCCACTCTCCCTTCCTCTCTGAAATCAATAAAATTATTTTTAAAAAGAAAACTGGGAATGGGAAGGTCCAGGGAAGCTGCATGTGGTTGACCTGTTGGCACTCAACAGTGTGACAGTCTTTGTGTCCCCTGGTAACACCCAGCAGAGATTGTCCACCACCCTGAGGACACAAACACCCGATGAGACGAGGAGACAGGGCGACTGTGCCAGGTGACCTCAGGTAGCCTCTGTCATCGGCCAGCCCATCGTGGGTTCATGACAGAATAGCCACGATGGTGGCAGAGATAGACGGACATGCATTGGAATGGACATCCACTCAGGAGGCTGATCCAGCTCCTACCCTTGCTGAAGTCCGCCCGTCACGACAAAGACAGCAATGCGGAGCAGATGGGAGGGTACCCCGTCTCCGGGGTGTTATCTGCTAACGGCATCGTTCCCACTTCCCAGACTAGAATAACAACGTGGCTGTTCGCTGAGTCACTCCGTGGGCATTCCCACTATTATGTAACTGCTCTTCACTTAGCGATAATCAACTGTAAAAATAAAGGACCAGGATTCTATTTTCAAAAGACCAGATTCTAAGATTGGGGTTTCGGACAAAGACCCCTGCGGTGGCAGGTGAATCATTTCGAGGAGAAGGAAGAAGAGTGGGGAGAGGAGCAAAGAGAAGGAACAGCGAGCGGATTGCTTATTTTGGAGCTGAGCAAGGAAGAAACAGAACTGATGCTGATCTGCGGGGGTTCAAGGTTAACCTTCATTCTTTTTGCCATCCAAAAAAACCACCATTCCTTCTAACGCCAGCTCCTAGCTTTTTTTTTCCAAGACAGTCCTCTGGGGCCATTGAAATTGCAAGGAGGCTCAGCCTGTGTTGAGGTGATAAAAAATAAAGCGTTGCCGAAACCTGTGTGGCTCAGTGGATAGAGCGTCGGCCTGCTGACTGAAAGGTCCCAGGTTCGATTCCGGTCAAGGGCATGTATCCTGGTTGCGGGCACATCCCCAGTAGGTGGCGTGCAGGAGGCAGTTGATCAATGTCTCTCTCTCATCAATGTTTCTAATTCTCTATCCCTCTCCCTTCCTCTCTGTAAAAAATAAATAAAATATTTTTTTAAAAAGAAAAAGCATCCACGTGAAACACAGAGAGACACAGGAAGCAGTGGCAACCATGAAATGTAAGATCTCCACCTCCCTTCTTCCCCGGAATGCAGAGAAAGGTGGGTTTTGGCTTGCACATGCAAAGAAATTCAAGTTTCAGGGACATTTTTACCGGGAACTCGAGGAGGAAAGAAAGCCCCAAGACAAGTGATGTGCCGGTAATTTCAGAAATGAACCCTCTACTGTGAACCAAAATAACAGTATTAACGGTGGCGTCAGAGCACCACATAGACTGATGCATGGAAAGCTGACTAAACCAGACTCAGAGACAGTCTGCTTGAGCTATTGGACCAGCCTCACCCCACATTGAAAAGCAAGTAGAAAACGTGTCTGAGAAAAACACTTAGGAAAGCACTGTTAGTAAAGCTCGCAGCTCCGCGACTTTGGCTGCGCGTGGAAAGTGAGCAGGAATGGCAGCCAGATTTGATGGACTTCACATTTCAGAGCCTGATTCTTAAGTGCAGTAACCCCTGTGCTAAGTGATACTTCTTCATCCTTATCAAAGCTGACCTCCATCAGCCTTCTTCACATGTGCGATGTGCTCGAAGGAACATTCATTTCTCCCAGAAAAAGAAAAAAACAACATGGGATGGTGACACGCTAAAGAGAAATTTCCAGGGAAAAAACAACTATAGATATAGGTAGAAAGATTAAATATAAGTGCATATATGTAACATAAATATAAATAACAGGTATACGCAGACGCAAGAAAATCATAGACTATTGGACCTGGAAGAAGAATGGGTGACCACCTAAAACAGGGATGGGGACCGTCCAGCCCATGGAATCATAGGCCTGGCCCTGCCAAGGCATTAGGCGTGAGTTCATTAAATGTTTGACCAAATAGAGCAGGCGCCGAAACCAGTTTGGCTCAGTGGATAGAGCATCAGCCTGCAAACTGAGAGGTCCTGGGTTCGCTCCCATCAGGAGCATATATCTTGGATACAGGCACATCCCTAATGGGGGCCATGCGGGAGGCAGCTGATCGATGTTTCTAGCTCTCTATTCCTCTCCCTTCCTCTCAGTAAAGAATCAACAAAATATATTTAAAAATAAATAGAGCAGGCTGATGTTTAAGTGGATTATTTTGTATAGCCTGCGAATGGTGTTATAAATACCCAACTGGCCCTTGGCGGAAAGATGGTTCCCCACCCTTGATCTAGACCAGGTCGCCAACCTTTCGGACCTCATGGACCACCAGTGGTCCGCAGGCCACCGGCTGATCTAGACCATCTTAAAAGGTTAGAAAAGCAAAATGACTTCTCCACGGGCAGTTATGTGTGACGGAATGAAGACAAGCCTTCAATTCACAGACATGATCTCTCTGTTCCTCATAGAGGATTTACTGCTCTCAAAGGGGTCAATACTATTCCCCAAACAAATCCTAATACTTAGACTAGGTCAGTGAAAACTGAAAGGTTATTTTTGTCTCTCTAACATAACTCATGGCCTAACCTATGTCTCTGGAGGTTAGGCCCCGGGGAATTGTAGCTGGGGCCGATCTGTTTGCCATTTCTACGAGCAGGCACTACCCTTCTCATTTCACCCTCACCCACATCTCTTTGAAGACCCATGGCTTCTACATCTACATTACCCAGTGGGTTAACCCAAGCTCCTAGAGGTCAGGTCATTTGACTCTGCTACTGAGTGAGAAGGCAAGACGGGAGCTATTGGGCCTGACTTCAGAAGCCACCAAGCTCTAGAAATTTCTACAAATCGCTAAGGACTTCCCTTTTATCTTACTTTCCACTGCTCAGGTTTCTCTGTCCAATCCATGATAAACTCAGAGGAGTTCTTTCTTTTTTTAAAATGTTTTTATTGATTTGAAAGAGGGAACGAGAGGGAGGGAGAAAGAGACACATCAGTGATGAGAGAGAATCATGCATCAGCTGCCTCCTGCATGCCCCACACTGGGGAATTAAGCCTGTAACCCAGGCATGTGCCCTGGCAGGGAATTGAACCATGACCTCCTGGTTCAACACACAACCACTGAGCCCTGCTGGCTGGGCTAGAATGAGTTGTTTTTATTTATTTGTTTAAATATGGAACATTTCATGAATTTGTGTGTCACCCTTGTGCAGGGGCCATGCTAATCTTCTCTGTATTGTTCCGATTTTAGCAGATGTGCTACGATGCGTATTAGGACGAGTTCTTGACTAATTATCCAGCAGGTTGCCGGAAGGTTAAAGTCACCTCGTTCTGAATGAAGCAGCCCAATGTGCTGAGTCACCCTGACCTTTCACTCCTGTAGCTGATGACACAGGAGTGCCACTCCTTGGTTGCGGGGAGCGCGGGAGAGGGAAAGCAGAACTACCCCACAGCGTGCTATGGTCCCAAACAGAATAAAGATTCTCCCGGTGGCTTCTCAAGTCACGAAGGAAATGTCATTCTAACCCAAATGTCTTCCAAAGGCCGCTGCCTTTCCCGATGCTCGTGGCTAATCCGGGTATGCTAAATTCAAACAGAAAACGAGTGAAGAGCCAAGACCGGTTTGGCTCAGTGGATAGAGTGTCGGCCTGTGGACTGCAAGGTCCCGGGTTCGATTCTGGTCAGGGGCATGTACCTTGCTTGCAGGCACATGTCCAGTGTGGGGTGTGCAGGAGGCGGCTGATCGATGTCTCTCTCTCATCGATGTTTCTGACTTTCTATCCCTCTCCCTTTCTCTCTGTGAAAAATCAATAAAATATATTTTTTTTAAAAAAAGAAAGAAAATGAGTGAAGAAGGTGACAACGTGGTCTTTTTCTTCATCAGTTATTAGCTAAGTACGTTATGTATCTTTTCTACAAAGGAGCTGGTTTCCCTGACTTTCTTTTATTGAGGTAACAGTGATTTACTACATGATAGAAGTTTTAGGTGTGCCACAGTATAATTCAACATCTGCATATACCATAGGGCACTTGGACAGGGTAATATATGATACTATGAATATAGGATATTTAATACCATGTCCTGGAGACCTTCACAGGATACAGGGCATCAGGACCGCTAAGGGACATGGGCCCCAAACTATCCCCCGAAGATGACAATCATTAATCTTTTCATTAAGTGACGCAACACACAGTCTGAGTCCTTCCTTTCTTCCTGTGGTTATTCCAGAGGTCAAAAAAGGAGAGGCCAAATGAGGCATCTTTTCCCTGAAGTTTATTTTAAACCCGAGGATGGTGATGGGCTTGTGGAGGGCATTAACCACCGTCTGTCTGTCTCCAACACGTTGCTTTTGACTTCCACCCACTCGACACTTTTTATAACTAAGACTACTTAGTCACGGAATAAAAGGAAGTAACCAAGACTGGTGGTTGCCCAATTAGTTCATGTGTTTAAAAGCTTTAAGTGACCTCAATAGATACTCAAATTGGCAGCTGAAAATGTTAATTAGCCTGCCCATTCGTTCTTGGAATTAAGGGGTACATTGAGAGGTGCTCGCATCCAATCTCGCACCTAAAGAGAAGATTCTCTCCGTGAGATCCTGCGCAGAGAGCATCTATAACTGACCTGGTAACGAGGCACTTCCCACTGGAGGATCTGACTGGTCCCAGCCTGTTCCATGGGCTTCCCTGACCCCAGAATGGGCCTGTTAGTCAACAACCCCTAAAAAGTGTCACCGAGATCAAGACTGAGAGTAGAGGATACAACGAAATGTATCTCGCTGGAGCCCACTTTACCTCTGTCACCTCAACCTGTGTTTGTATCTATTTCTCATTTGTGGACTATGTCACATAAGGTCCTACTCATTTTCATGTGAATTTATTTGAAAGAAGCTCTCCCTATTGTCTGAGCCTCAACACAAGATTTAAATTTACTCCTGCCAACTTTCAGTTCATATACCGTGTTATTAAGAATACAGTGGTACCTGGAGATACAAGTGCCCTAACATACGAGATTTTTGAGATACAAGCCGTCGAGCGAGCGATTTTTGCTTTGAAATATGAGCAACAGTTGAGATACTAGTAATTGCGTGCATCGGCCGGCTGCACATGACCCACCAGTTTACCGCGACTGGAGCATCTCATAGTTTCCCACGCCTCAAGGTTACGGAACGAATTAAACTCATATCTCGAGGTACCACTGTATTGTGTATTCTTCATTCTTTCATTTCGTTCTTGAGATAATCCTACCCGCTCCCCAATTGTCTACAATGTTTGTGTCCAATGCACTCTGGAGAGGCCTAAAACTGAAGGAGTGATCATGCTGACAATCTAAAACCAGAATTGTATTTAACACTACCTGTGATTTTAGAGAAAAGCGTCCCTAACTATGAGCAGCATGGGTGTGAGCACAGGTGTTAAGCCCACAGGGAATGACACACGCATGACCATCACCACCCTTCCCCTCAGAATGCCCCTCTCCTGCTAAAGGACTCATAAGTGAGGAATACAGAGGCATTGGCAGATTGTCCAAAAGCTGAAGCATTTTACAAATTATAAACTAGAGATTTTTTCCAAATAAGAATTAACCATGTTTCTATAAATCTGCATTACAGTGGTACCTCGACATATGAGTTTAATTCCTTCCGTAACCTTGAGGCCTGGGAAACTATGAGACGCTCCAGTTGAGGTAAACTGGTGGGTCGTGTGCAGCCGGCTGATCTGCACAATTACTCCTATCTCAAATGTTGCTCATATTTCAAAGCAAAAATCACTTGCTCGACGGCTCGTATCTCAAAAATCTCGTATGTTAGGGCACTCGTATCTCAAGGTACCACTGTACTTGTTAATACCCACTGCTATTCCAAGTTTCCCTTCCAGAATTTCAGATTAGAACAGAAACTTATTAAGTGTTTCCTAAACGCATTGCTTTTACCCAATCTATTACTAAACCCTGTCATGTCATTGTTCAAAGTGTCAGCAAGATTACTCTTTTTGTTTCATATTCTATTCTCAATTAATTTAATTTATTTAGCAAGTAGCTCTTACCCTGGTTGGGCAATTTATTTGGTGTTAGGGTATAAGTAATGTGTTTATGTTTCCATCTCAGTATAGAAAGTAATATAAATGAGTTAGTTACAAAAGAAAAGAACAGAAGGGAGGAAAGGAAGAAGGAATGAAGGAAATAGAAAACGAAAAATATTAAAAATAGGAGTAGCCTTAACCCAGTGGTTGGGAAACTGACTCATGAGCCACATGGGGTTCTTTGGCGCCTTGAGTGTGGCTCTTCCACAAAATACCATGTGGCTCATGCGCAGAGGTTGGTTTTCGGCTCTCAAAAGAAATTTCAATCATTGTACTCTTCATATTTGGTTCTGTTGACTAAAGAGTTTGCCAACCATGGCCCTAACCAGTTTGGCTCAGTGGAGAGAGATTAAAGGGTCCCAGGTTCGATTCTGGTCAAGGGCATGTACCTCAGTTTTGGTACATCCTCAGAAGGGGATGTGCAGGCAGGAGGCAGCTGATTGATGTTTCCTTCTCATTGATGTTTCCTTCTCATTGATGTTTCCTTCTCATTGATGTTTCTAGCTCTCTATCCCTCTCCCTTCCGCTCTGTAAAAACTCAATAAAATATTTTTAAAAAAAAAAATAGGAGTAAATGGGAGAAACATAAGACTAAGCCCATGAAATGGAATCAGGAATAAGGTGTAAAACTTATTCCATGAAGATTTATAAATTTTTCTATGGCTGAATCAGTGTTAACTTTAACAACTAAAGCATAATGGAAAAATCGGAAAAATTTCACAATCAAGTGTTCCTAATATAACACAGAATTGCTCAAAAGAGAAGAGAAGAATCCCACTCTTAATTTGCCGGTGACACGCTGAATTGGTCTTGCTGCCTACTTCCTCTCTGACATGACTACTTCTCATCTCTTCCGGTCATGAATACCTTACCTCACACATTAACAATAATGTTCTAGTTTTTCACTAGTATATCATCTCTGAACTTTATGGTAGTTATAATCTGTACTGCAGAAAATAATGTCTTAGCCTTCTCTTTTCCTCCAGGTGTATAACACAACTGTGGCTAATAACATTGCACTTACATCACAGGCGTTTTATTTCCAGCTGAAATGACATTTCAATATTCAGAATATTTCAAAATAGGGGAATTATGTGGAATTTGTACAAAACAAGTTACAAAGTGTTGGACTATAAATGTAACCCATATAAAGGTAGAAAGATTAGATGGATGATAGATAGATGGATGATAGATAGATGTCATCTATCTATAGATGATAGATATAGATATGATATACATTATTTATATGGTATTAAAGCTGTAGAAAAATTTCAATCTCAAGCTTTCAATCATCTTCCAGCATAAATTCTGTTTTTAATGTTCACCAAGAAAATTTAGATTAAATAGACAAAGACAAATTGGGGAGCATAAATTATAAACCATATAATGTAGCAAATTATAGATTAACTGCTTTAGGTTATATTCTCTCTTAGATTATACTAATTGTTCCAATATATGGTGTTGTGGCTCTCTTGTACATTAGAAAAAAATACTTGGCATCACATGACCAATCTTTCTACCAACTATATTTCAGTATTTTTTTATAAATATGAACAGTTAAAATTTGGTTTTGAAGGATCAACAGAATAGAACTATCACATTACAGCACAAAATAAAAGGAGATAGCCAGATTAAATTTGTAGGATCTAGAATCACTTTACAATTATAGGATTCTAATAAATACTGAACCATCTGCTGACAACAGATTCTTGACATAACTTCCATCTAAGTAATTAGTAGACTGGATGCAAAAAAAATGGACCTGAATAATGTTTTCTGATGGTTGCTAAGGCTAATGATGAGTTGACTAAATTGAGTCTGGGCTCCACCAATAGTTATGTGACCTTAGACCTCTCTGACATCGTTCCCTCACTAATCCCATAGGGCTAAAAAAAGTAATTACCCTTTCTTCCCCAAGATAATATTATGAAAAACATGTGTGATAATATGCATTAAAGTGCTATACAAATAGGGAAATTTTACATGTAATTTAATTATCTCATGAATGAACACAACCACCTTAAAATGTAAAGCTTTCAAGATTATATCCGTTCAACTTGAAGTAACTAACATTTTATGTTCGCATCGGATGACTTCTTCCTGTGTTGGTTGCTGGTGAATGGCCACGCTTGTTGCTGTAAATAAATGGGCACTAGGACATGTCTAAAAAAACACATGTGGCTCAAGATTCTACTTGTTCCGCTTTGTGGTCTCACATGTCTGACCACAGCGACTATTTTTAATCATGGCCTAGGCTTCTGAGTGACATCTAACTTCACACATAAGAGTCATCACCCTTATCAAGACGTAGAGATGTATGACGTGTTTCATTACAAAGTACTTCTTTTTTTCTATGTTTTGTGTTTTGTTTTGTTTTGTTTGATTCCTGTTTTCTCTGTCATTTTAGCATGTGTTTCTACTTTTGTGATTTTTAAAATATTCCAATTACCTCACAATACGGACACAGGCACAGACCACACCATTCCCTCAAGTCTAAAAAAAAAGCCAGCTATTCATAACCTGACGTAGTTGACTAATAAAAACGTTTCCAAAGGAAGTTTATAAGATGACAATGAGTGGCCATTATTTTCAATCCTGAATTTTACAAAGCGCTGAAGGCTGAACAATAGAGCTTTAGTAACTACTTGGAAGTCCATTTCTCACGCTGATGCATAATGGATGCCCTTTGCCACCTCAACTGCTCAGTCTTATTGGGGCAAACACAGCAGAGACTCATGGATATGGGGTCAGTTGGATGGACAAAAACATCATTCATATTATGAAATTATGAGTTTTATATAGGGTTTTAGAACAAAAAGCTTCCACATTGTTCTGGACTGAACACCAACTTGGAAGTTCAAGTCCAATCATCCTACCGCCTAGCCTTATTGAACTTAGGCGACACGATTATTATCTGTATGATCTGTAAAGAAGAGATCATATTTACCATGAAAGATTGTTTTACAGTGTCGATGGGAAGCTGAATTTATATATTTGCAGTAGTGCCGGATATATTAATAAAATGCTACTTTCCCCTTCTTCCTATTATCTGTACAAATCAGGAGTTTAAAAAGATAGGCACTCTCATTATTCTCATTTAGAATAAGACTCAAAGTTCAATGACTTGCTCAGTGACATGCTGATTGTAAACAGAAAGAGGACAAGATCCTCAATCTCCCAGCCCAAGTCCAGTGCTCTTTACAATATGTCATCATCTATTTTTCTGGAACTGGTTTTGTTGTTTAAAATCAGTTAGCCTTTCCCAAAAAAATACTACCAGTTGTATGTAACATGTAAGTCCCTGTAAAACCTACATACAAGCAATTACTCAAAATCATGCCTGATGTTTTCACCTGTAGGTAGAGATATAATGTAAATGGCTATGTTGTGAATTTCAATAATGTAATATAATCATCTCTCTATTTCTATTATGTTCTATTTCTAAAAACTGATATAGAAATTATACTTCTGCTAGTATTTTAGTGTGGTTGAATGATCATGTAAGAAAACAACACCCATTAAAAATAAATACACCAGAGACACAGAGTTGTTAAAGCCTCAAAAAAAACCAAACATTTGTGTTAGAGTTTTTACAAGGTGCCAAAGCATCTATTATAAAAATTTCTTTTCTAGGAGCCACAGTAAGCTTCCTATTAAAATACCTGTGAAGATGAGGCAAAAAGAATAAATTTCACACAGGCTGAATCATATGGACTTTTTTGAAGTCCACAGAGAAAACTGTTTTGACAAAACTGGGATGTCAGAAAGAACCTATAACATGAATAAAACTCTTATGGAGTCAAATCCCCTATGTATAGGGTGTCCCCCAAAATATATACACACATTTTAATAGCTGATAACTCCGTTTTCACTCTTTTTCAGTGATGATAAACAGTGAATTTAAAATCATTCATAGTGTGTATACATTTGTTGGGACACCCTGTATAATAGGATCATCTGTTTCTGTCTTTATGTAAACATTCAGAAACTACACGTCCCAGAACACTGTATGGCTATGAGAAGAGGTTAGCATCCATTTCTCTACATAAAAGACAAACCCTGGCTACAGGTACTATAACTTGTATGAAGAGAGCATACAATGCTTAAACAAATAAATACGTGGCCTCTAATGGCAGAAATCGCTCCCTATTGTTATACTATACATGTACTAGTACACACACTCACACACACATTCACACATACACACACACATACACACACACACACACACACACACACACACACACAACCACTACCATCACCACCACCACTTTATTTGGCTCATTCTTGGCAGCAGAGAGGAAACCTATGGTAACCTGGTAAGAAAGAGTGAGAGTGACAGGCCTTTTTTTTTTTTAAATCACAATGTAGGCCTCAGTGATTTTGTGTCTTGGGATCGGGAAGTACTTAAGTCGGAATTGTTTGTTGCAGAGAAAAATGACAACACATACACCTCGCTCAGCATGAAGGACTGTCCGTAGGAGAAGGTGGTTGTAATCAGCTCTCACAATCTCCAGGAGGCCCAGAGCTTGGGAACTCCACCCCAAGTCCTGCCGTGAAGTGTTCCAGAGACTGGCCATCCACACCCCCCACCCCTACCGCCGACCCCAGAACACGCTCTGTTTATGGTGCCCACGCTCTAAACACCGGGCACCACAGGCTGCCATGGGATCCCACAGCCCGGCCGCCCTTCGCCACTCTCACCGGAAAGATTGGGAAGTTCCCTTTTTTGTGGCAGCTCACCTCTGATTCACACTGTGGGGCAGATACATCTGACTCGCATGTGCTGTGTGAGCGGTACCCAGGCCCTCGCTACCAGGAGGGCTGGAATGTTTTTAAGTTTCAGTGTAGAAGTGAGGGATTGGCTCTGTTTTATCAAGCAGGGGTTCCGCAAGGGGTTTTGATATTGGGAAATCAAATGTATGGTAGCGATAAAGCCCAAAATGTCATTTTCTAGCCTTGTTTTCTTTTCTGAAGCAAGTTACTTAAAAAAAAAAATTAAAAAACATGCGCACACACACAGAAGTCCATGATGGATGGGACCGACTCATGCTGAAAACTCCTTATCATCTTCATTTTCAGCCAAGAGTCAGTGAGTCTTTTGCTTGAAAAAGCAACTTTTCATGTGCAGGGAAAGTGTAGCATTGGGTACTGGCGCACAAGACAAAAGAGATGCCCGCTAGTTCCAAGTTGCCAGGTCATCCAGGCCCACGCGAATGACCACCAAAGATCTGGCTGTAATTAGCCAGCTACCAGTCACAGGAGAGGAACACAGGAGGAAGGCCAGACATTGTAGGTAGGTCACGTGGGCAGCTTCACCAGGAAGCTGCAATTCCACTCTCCCCAGGGAGTCCCATAGAGAAGGTAGACGCAGGCCCAGTAAAGCTGGGGTGGCATAGGGAAGGTACTTGTCTGTCGACCACACGTGGGGACAGAGATGGCTGGCCAGAGTGGGCACAGCCACTGCAAGAGCATGAACACTTGGGAATACATACCCTCTACACAGAGGGGGTCACTCCCTTTGGTATCTGTGTGGCTTTTGACTCCTGCTCTCTTGCTTTCTGCCCTCGGCCATGCAAACCCCATACACAATGGCCTAATGGCCTATGACTAACCTGATGTTGCATTTGACCAGACTCCAACATGGAAGAAAACTCTGAACACGGCTCTGATTTCATTTCTACTGGAATCCCAGCTACATTTCTATGACCTGGTTCAGGGAAATGGGACTTTGGAAACCCAGGGGTACAATTCCACAGATTATACCAAAGTAAAGATTGCTATTGCAGTGGTACCTCGAGATACAAGTTTGATTCGTTCCGTAACCTTGAGGCGTGGGAAACTATGAGACACTCGAGTCGAGGTAAACTGATTGGTCGTGTGCAGCCGGGCCGATCCGCGCAATTACTCCTATCTCAAATGTTGCTCGTATTTCAAAGCAAAAATCGCTCGTATCTCAAAAATCTCGTATGTTAGGGCACTCGTATCTCGAGGTACCACTGTTAGTATGTCATATCCTCCCCTGGGGCCCTCCAGAAATGCTATTCCAGCGGTACCCCAAGAACCCCACTTCCACTAGCAACTGGGGAGATGAGCCCCTGTCCTCTCGTGTTACAGCAACAACGCACTTCCTGCAGAACCATCAGAGGGGACACTGCTTCTCCTTACCAACCCCCCATCCCTGCAAAAAAAGAACCAGTCTTGGGTTCTCTCTCTTGTGAATAAGAGCATACCAATGGAATCCAAGATGTAACAAACGTTATCATTATTTAACAATGATAAGACAAGATGTTTAGGTCACTAGCATGCTCAGTACTACAGTTATTCCTACTTTCTGAAAATATGTAAAATCGATTCCTCGTTCATCCGTCCACCTAATGCTTTGATATAAAATCACACGGGTGAAAATAATAGGGCCAGGTATCCAGCTCAATAAAAATGTCACTTAGTGTCTCTCTGCAAAAATGTTGCTATTGACTTCCTATAAAATTACCAGCTGGATTTTAATTATAGTGGCTTATGATGACACCTAGTGGCTAATAGGCATATTTTGAAATCCCCCATATGATAAAATTATCAACTTTTTTTTCTTTTTTTCATAAATTCAGTCATAGTATTTCCATTTAAGAATTTTGGCACATTTAAAGATGTTAAGTATACAAAATGCCCCTTTTCCATCACAAAGATAAAAATGCTCACAACAATGACCTATAATTAAGAAAAGCCACCTTCCAAAACTTGTACTTAAACCTTTAGATATTAGCTACCAATCGTAAATAGCTAAACAAGAAAGACAGAAACACACAATGACGCAAGTTCGTGTATTGTGATCAGCACACCCTCCAAAGGAATTGTAATATGAGGCAGAATTGTTTATCCTCCTTAAAATTTCTGTGGGACCTCCATTCTGTTCTCCTTTTGCATTTCCACCAACAAAGTATAAGGCTTCCAATTTCTCACATTCTCACCAGCACTTGTGAGTTGTTTTCCTTACAACAGCTATCCTAACAGGTGGTTGTGATTTGCATTTGCCTGATGATTAACGATGTTGATCATCTTTTTATGTATCCGTTGGCCATTTGTCTTCTTTGGAGAAATGTCTATGCAAGTCTTTAGCCCATTTTACAATTGGGAGATCAGTTGTTGTATTTGCTGTGCCATTGAAGCAGTTCTTTATATACTTTGGAAATTAACCCCCTATTAGATATGTGGCTTGCAAATGTTTTTTTTTCCATCCACGGGTTGCCTTTGGACTCTGCGAATATTCCTTTGCTGGGCAGGCGCTCTTTGGTGTGATAGAGTCCCGTTTGCCTATTTTTGGTTTTGTTGCCTGTGCTTTTCATGTCATATGCATGCTTAACTGAATTTCAGCAGGAGGACAGATAACAGAAATACCTTGATATTTTTACAGACATGCTTTGGGAATCATAGAATGAGACATTTCTACTTTTTACTCATTCAGACTAAATTTTATGCTTTGTAGAACAAGTTGTTACTTGTATCAGTCAATTGTATAGATCCTTAATTTAAAAAAATAAAATTGTTTTCATTGACTTTAGAGAGAGGATAAGGGAGAGGGAGAGAGAGAAACATGGATGTGAGGAATATCAATTGGCTGCCTCCTGAATACCCGCTTACTGTGGGGATCAGGCCCACAATCTGGGCATGTGCGCCCCTCACCTCCTGGTTCATGGGTAGATGTTCAACCACTGAGCCACTCAGGCCGGGTAATAATGACCATTTTTTTTTAATGCAAATGCCTTTCTATACTATTTAGATTTTAAATAGCCAACGCCATGCAGCAGCAGACATGGCAGATGGAATGGAGACGCTTAGAGTTGTAAAACATAAACAGAAACAGAAAGAAAAGCCGCGGCCATAATATACAGCTAATGAGCATCTTCAACATCCATCTCACTTTCCTCCTCTGAGCCACAGCGTCTCCCTCTGTTCCGGTTTACCATCTGTATATTAGGAAACGCCGGCCGGCCCGGAGAGGGACTGGCGGCCCGTGTTTACACAGCACCCACTCTGTTTCACATTGGAGATGCGGCCACAGAGGGAAGCTGGTTTGCTGTGACCCATCCCGATGGGAAATGAAACGAAACCCAACTGGAAAACACGTTTCTGTGCCAGAGCCCTCTGTGTCCCGCAAGCGCGGAGAGCCAGCTTCCCTTTAAAGTGGTTTTCATCGTGCGGAGCCTCTGACGTGGTTTCGGGATAACCCAACCCCAGCGCGGCCGGACCCCCCTCCCCTGGTTCCGAGTCTGCTTTCCCTTTCAGACCCTGTGGATTGCATCCTCCAAGCCGCCTGCTTCCCGTGAGAACTGAGTCACAGCCCGGCGCTTCCGTGCAGCGGGCTTCCTGCGTGTCTCTCAAAACCTACAAAGGCTGAAGGACCAGATCAGCCCGGTCTAGAACCCCGGGCTCCTGTGTGCTGCCCATCTGGACGGGAAGTCTTTACGACTTCCCTAGAAAGACACAAGTCCCGCGTGATCTTCTCAAAGTTATGTTGCATCCTTCTTTTTTTTTTTTAATATATTTCATTTATTTTTTACTGAGAGGAAGGGAGAGGGATAGAGGATGAGAGAGAGACATCAATCAGCCCCCTCCTGCACGCCCCACAATGGAGATGCGCCCGCAACAAGGTACATGCCCCCGACCGGAATCGAACCTGGGACCTTTCAGTCCGCAGGCCGACGCTCTATCCACTGAGCCAAACCGGTCTCGGCTGCATCCTTACTTCTTCACTGCTTTCTCTAGTCCATTGTTCTCTAACCTATAACTCCTCACTGAATAGTCTTTTTTTTAATATACAGTATTTTTATTGATTTCAGAGAATAAGGGAGAGGGAGAGAAAAACATCAATGATGAGAGAGAATCATGGATCAGCTGCCTCCTGCACACCCCCTACTGGGTATGGAGCCCGCAACCCAGGCCTGTGCCACTGACAGTCCACAGGCCGATGCTCTATCCACCAAGCCAATCTGGCTGGGGCTAAAGGATAGTCATCATTAACAATAAAATCCACTGCGTGGTCCAGAGCTAGGGCCACAGTGCCAGGTGCCAGGTACCACGTAACCAGTCATAGAATCATCCCTGCCCCTTGTCGGACAGGCCTCGTTCTGGAATCTACAAGCACTTTCTCGAGGAGAAACAGGAATCAAATCTGCACAGAAAGACCCATCCCTTCGATATATGAAGAGCCCTAAAATAGAAGCCGAATTAATGCACGTGTCTTGCATTTGCATATTTTCCTACTTTGGGTCTTGCATTTGCATATTTTCCTACTTTGGGTCGTAACTTAAAACCCAGGGTGGAGAGACGGGGACTGGTGCGTGGTTTCTGCAAAGCAGATGCCTTGGTTACGCTTTTAAAGCCCGCTGCCTCCCTTGTCTAAAATAGCACGCTCGTTCTGGAAAAAAAAACACAAAAGAATAAGAGGCGCACAGGGTGGTGATGGACACGGTCCAGAGCTCATGAGGCCAAGTTCTCGTTAGAAGCGGCCCCTGGGGAGAGATGGGAAATGCCCTCGGCTGGTGGAGCAGAAACCTGTGTGGCTATTTCACACCTCACTGTTTGTCCTGCGGCCTCCTCCGCCGAGCGCGCATGTGCTGGGGGAAACAAGGGACCTTTAGGTGAAGAAAATCTAGTGGCTCCACCGCCGAACACCAACGACAGCGTTGGCAGAAGGACCTCGGGTTCATTTCCAGGGCCATGTCCCCTGCCTCCAAACAGGGTGACAAAGAGCTGCAGGAAGAGGGCACCCGCCTCCCCAGACTGACACCTGCGGGGCTCCCCCCTTAATTCGGCCCGATCTCCTCTGCACCCAGCAGAGGAGCGAATGTGCACATTCTGGCTCACGGCCTGATTCTAAACGTCTTGGACAAGAAGAGCCTAAAAAATATGTATTTTCTTTTGTCTCCTTCAGTTTCCGGTCAGCTCCGCCAAAACTGATTTCAATATTGTCCCTTTGCACAGTAAAGACACTGCGCTTCACTATTCCTTCCAGAAGGTTGACAGATAGATACCAAGTGACTGTGACAGGTCCATAAAGAGATACCCCATAGCCCCCATCCGCTCCTGTGTTTCCACCTGCGTTGCTGGGGAGAGTGAGCAGGGAGGGATCTGGCCAGGGAGGACTGAGTTTTCCATGTCACCCCCTGGAAAAAGCTAAGGAAATCAGCTGCCGTGAGTCAATGCAAATAGCACCAGAGTGGACACTGTAAGATAAACACCAGGAGATGCTTCCTGAGTCCTTGCTGGGCAGCGAAGGTGGGACAAAGCCCTGACTCCATGCACTGCCTGCTCCAGAGGAAACAGCTTCTCACCACTGCGGGAGGCCGGCAGGGTCCTAAAACCCATCCCCCTCAGGGCAGAGCATTCCCAGTCCCAATTTCCCCTTCTGAAAAGTGAATGTGCTGGGATGAAAGGACTGGGTGACATTCTAGTTCCCCATGCCCACTGCTGTCCCTATGCAAATAGTGTTCACTAGTATTATCACCGCTATTAACAAACCCTCCATAGTAACGACCTGGGGACATCTGTAAACACAGAATGCAATGAAACTCCTCAAAAATCCAACAATGGCCGAAACCGGTTTTACTCAGTGGCTAGAGTGTCTGTCTGCCTGCGGACTGAAAGGTCCCAGGTTCGATTCCGGTCAAGGGCATGTACCTTAGTTGCGGGCACATCCCCAGTAGGGGGCGTGCAGGAGGCGGCTGATCAATGTCTCTCTCTCATGGATGTTTCTAACTCTCTATCCCTCTCTCTTCCTCTCTGTAAGAAATCAATAAAATATATTTAAAATATATATATATATACCAACAATGGACCCAACTGCCAAGGTTGAGGGGAGGGAAAACCCTGAACCCGAAGTTCACAGGGCGGTCACAGGCACAGCTCCACACCCTTGGCTGTGAGACCTGAGTCATCGCCATCCTTCTCTCTTTCACATTTGTCATTTCAATGTAAGATGACCTGAACCATCAGTAACGCCTGAGAGCACACAGGCTTATTCTTTCTGAACCCGTTCCATGAAGCAGGTCTAATCTTCCATCCCTGAGAGACCTAACGTCAGAGGTCTGGCCCATAGTTAACTGTATGAGGGAGCAGAACCACATGGTATACTGGAGCTGTGCGGGAGGCGGTTAGCTCTGACATCGGGGTATCTCCCTACAGAATTCTAAATAGAGCCCTGAGCTCCCAAATTTCCTCAAACCACCATCTCCTAGCCGCCGCCCCCCTCCGGTTCACTTCTTTCTGTTAAAAGGAAGCGAGCTGCTGTGGCGGCCTGATAAAGGGTCTATCTCTGAGGGCTCAGAGCTCCGGAGATGCTATCGCACTAAACCCATGGTCACGGCGGGGCAGCGAGGATGAAGTCTCACTGCCGATAAGGCATCTGAGACCCTGACAGTCAAGTGACTCGCTCTTGAGCACCGAGGGAGTCCAACGCAATGCAGCTCTCCTAACTCATCCGGTCAAGTGCAACGTCTCCTGGGATGGACCTCTCACCTGGAGGTTATTGTTCTGCTGGGCCCTCTGAGACCCTCCACCTCGCCTCTCCCGACGGGTGAAGTTCAATGCTGCCCCATATACGGGAGCATCTCTATCCACTCCATCACCGTCCTACTCACAGCACCATCGTCAATTGCCCTCCTGCTATTTCTCCCACCACAACCTTAGGCAGATGGATTTTCTGCATGCTTCCCTCTAGACCAGTGGCTCTCAACCTTCCTAATGCTGCGACCCTTTAATACAGTTCCTCATGTTGTGGTGACCCCCAACCATACAATTATTTTTGTTGCTACTTCATACCTGTAATTTTGCAACTGTTATGAATCGTATCTGTGTTTTCTAATGGCCTTAGGCGACCCCTGCGAAAGTGTTGTTCGACCCCCAAAGGGGTCGCGACCCACAGGTTGAGAACCACTGCTGTAGGCCCTGTTAGAGAGGGAAATGTTCCACCGGCCAAAGGGAAATGTACAAAAACTGCCTTCTGACAGCTGCCTGCTGACCTGTATGCCTCCTTCCAGCCACACCAGCTAAGTGATGTGCAGGGCCCAGTGTCACATGAAAATGAAGGGCCATGGATTAAAAGTCACTGAGAATGCTGAGGCAGTGAGGACAGAGCCTTAAACCAAGCTCTGCACCCTGTGTGTCACTATGGGAAGTGTCACATGCATATGAAGCCGGCCCTGCCTTCTGGTATCTTCTTCCTGAGCTGTGAATACCTCCAAAGATTCTCCCTTTGGTGCCTTCCTCAACCCTGTTCTCCCCCCACACACACACCCCACAACCAACACAGCAACCTCCAGTGATCTCCTGCCAATCCTTGTTGTTCTCCTGTCTCAACCCACAGAGACTAAAATGTCAGCTGCTTAATTCACTAGATTAACTGTGCCGTGTATTACCCAGAAAGTCATCCTTGCATTCCCGTGTCAAGTATGGCCTCCAAGATCCCAGCTGCATGTCTGACTAACCTTTCACTCATTGGCCCAGGGGGAACGCTATGGATCCTGGGAATCTCAGTACTTGTTAAGTCACTCACTGGCCCAGGGAAACGCTATGGACTCTGGGAATCTCAGTACTTGTGAAGTCACTCATTGG